>JAQJVL010002209.1:0-114356 GCA_035578905.1 Stictocephala bisonia
GCAAGATTAAACTCAAGTCGCAGATTGAACTCAAAGATCGCAAGATTGAAACTCAAAGATCGCAAGATTGAAACTTAAAGATCGCAAGATTGAAACTCAAAGATTGCAAGATTGAAACTCAAGGATGCAAAATTGAAAACTCAAAGATAGCAAGATTACAACTCAAAAGATCGCAAGATTAAAAATTTAAGGATCACAAGATTGAAACTCAAAGATCGCAAGATTGAAACACAAAGATCGCAAGATTAAAACTCAAAGATCTCAAGATTGAAACTCAAAGATAGCAAGTTAAAAACTCAAAGATCGCAAGATTGAGTCTCGAAGATCGCAAGATTGAAATTCAAAGATGGCAAGATTGAACTCAAAGATAGCAGATGGAAACTTAAAGATCGCATGATGGAAACTTAAAGATCGCAAGATTGAAACTCATAGATCGCATGATTGAAACTCAAGATCGCAAAATTTAAACTCAATGATGGCAAGATTGAAACTCAAATATCGCAAGATTGAAACTCAAAGATCAAACGATTGAAACTCAAAGATCGCAAGATTGAAACTCAAAGATCGCAAGATTAAATCTCAAAGGATCGCAAAGATTGAAACTCAAAGATTGCAAGATTGAAACTCAAAGATCGCAAGATTGAAACTCAAAAATGGCAAGATTGAAACTCAAAGATTGCAAGATTAAAACTCAAAGATAGCAAGATTTTAACTCAAAGATCGGAAGATTGAAACTTAAAGATTGCAAGATTGAAACTCCAAGATCGCAAGATTGAAACTCAAAGATCGAAAGATAGAAACTCAAAGATGGCAAGATTGAAACTCAAAGATAGCAAGATGGAAACTTAAAGATCGCAAGATGGTAACTTAAAGATCGCAAGATTGAAACTCAAATATCGCAAGATTGAAACTCAAAGATCGCAAGAATGAAACTCAAAGATGGCAAGATATAAACTCAATTCGCAAGATTAAAGCTTAAAGATGGCAAGATTGAAACTCAAAGAATGCAGATTGAAAATCAAAGTTCGCAAGATTAAACCTCAAATATCGCAGGATTGAACTCAAAGATCGCAAGATTGAAACTTAAAGATTGCAAGATTGAAACTCAAAGATCGCAAGATTGAAACTCAAAGATCGAACGATTGAAACTCAAAGATCGCAAGATTGAAACTCAAAGATCGCAAGAATGAGACCCAAAGATCGCAAGATTGAAACTCAAAGATCGCAAGATTGAAACTCAAGGATCGCAAGATTGAAACTTCAAAGATCGCAAGATTGAAACTCAAAGATCGCAAGATTGAAAGCTTCAAGATCGCAAGATTGAACTCAAAGATCGCAAGATTTAAACTCAAAGATGGCAAGATTAAAAGCTCAAAGATAGCAAGTTTAAAACTCAAGACAAACACAAAGATCGCATGATTGAAACTCCAAAATCCGCGAAGATAGAAACTTAAAGAAGGCGATCACAAGATAATGAAATATCAAAGACGCAAGATTTGAAACTCAAAAGATCGAAGCGATTTGAAACACTCAAAAAGAATCGCAAGATTAAAAAAACTCAAAAAATCGTCAAGATTGCAGAAGACTCAAAGAATAATCGCAAGATTGAAACTCAAAGATCGCAAAAATGGATAAAACTCCACCTCACGTCCCATACCGAAAAAGATTCGCAAAGATTGAAACTCCAAGAACGCACAGCAACCAAGATAGAAACTCACACGATCGCCCCAGCACGCGGAACGCCATCGCAGACACACAACGCGCCTGTGGCAGGCACACGAAAACAATGAGCATAACAAGCGTGAAAAACAACAAAGTATCGCAAGAATTTAAAAACTGAAAAAATAGCAATAATGAATCTCAAAGATCTCAAGATTGAACCTAAAAGATCGCAAGATTGAAAAAATCCAAAGATCGCAAGAATGAGACCCCAAAGATCTCAAGATTGAAACCATCAAAGAATACGAAGGATTGAAAAATCAAAGAATGCAAAGATTGAAACTCAAATCCCGCAAGAATTGAAAAAAACACTCAAAAGATCGCAAGATTGAGAACCGAAAGATCACAAGAATAAAAACACAAGATATAACTAGTTTTTGGAATAATAATGATTTATTTATAATTCGCACGATTAAAACTCAAAAGAGTCGCAAGATTGAAACTTAAAGATTGCAAAATTGAAACTCAAAGATCGGCAAGAATGAAACTCAAAGAATCAACGATTGAAACTCAAGATCGCAAATTGAAAAGTTAAAGATCGCAAGAATGAGACCACAAAGATCGCAAGATTTGAAACTGCAACGCTCGCAAGATTGAAACTCAGGATCGCAAGATTGAAACTCAAAAGGATCGCAAGATGAAGCTCACAGATCGCAAGATTGAAACTTAAAGATGTCAAGATTGAAACACACAGAACGCAAGATTGATAACTCAAAGATCGCATGATAGAAACTCAAAGATCGCAAGATTTAAACCATAAATGGGCCAAAGATTGACATTTAAAGAATCGTAAAGATTGAAACTCAAAGATCGCAAGAATGAAACTCAAGATGGCAAGTATATAAACATTCAATTCGCAAATTAAAGCTTAAAGATGGCAAGAATTGAAACTCAAAGATCACAAGATTGTAAACCAAAGATCGCAAGAATTAAACTCAAAGATCGCAAGATAAAAACTCAAAGATCGCAATGATTGAAACTCAATAGATTGCAAGATTTCAAACTCAAATATCGCAAGATTGAATTCAAAGATCGCAAGAAGAAACCCAAAAAAACTCAAGAATAAAACTAAAAGATCGCAAGATTGAACTCAAAGAATGAAGATTGAAAATCACAGAACGCAAGATTAAACCTCAAATTAGGCAGGAAAGAACTCAAAGATCGCTAGAATTGTAACATAAAGATAGCAAGATTGAAACTCAAAGAACGCCAAGATTGAAACTCAAAGATCGAACGATTGAAACTCAAAGATCGCAAGATTTGAAAACTCCAAAGAATCGCAAGATTGAAACTCAAAGATCGCAAGATTGAAACTCAAAGATCGCAAGATTGAAACTCAAAGATGCAAGATTGAAACTCAAAGATCGCAAGATTGAAACTCAAAGATCGCAAGATTGAAACTCAAAGATCGAACGATTGAAACTCAAGATCGCAAGATTGAAACTCAAAGATCGCAAGATTGAAACTCAAAGATTCGCAAGATTAAAACTCAAAGATCGCAAGATGAAACTCAAGATCGCAAGATTGAAACTCAAAGATCGCAAGATTGAAACTCAAAGATCGCATGATTGAAACTCAAAGATCGCAAGATTGAAACTCAAGAGATCGCAAGATGAGAAACTCAAGAATCGCAAGATTGAAAGTCAAGAGATCGCAAGATTGAAACTCAAAGATCGCAAGATTGAAACTCAAAGATCACAGAGTTGAAACCAAAAGATCGCAAGATTGAAACTCAAATATCGCAAGATTGAGACTCCAAAGATCGCAAGATTGAAACTTAAAAGATCGCATAGATTGAAACTCAAAGATTCAAGATTGAAACTCAACAGATCGCAAGATTAAAACTCAAATATCGCATATTGAAACACCAAATGAATGCAAGATTCCAAACATCAAATATCGCAAGATTGAAACTTCAAAGATCGCCATGAATGAAACCCAAAAATCGCATGAAATAAAACTAAAAGAACGCAGATTGAACTCAAAGACTGCAAGATTGATAAAATTCAAAGTTCGCACGATTAAACCTCAAATAACGCAGGATTGAAACACAAAGATCGCAAGATTGAAACTTAAAGATTGCAAATTTGAAACTCAAAGATCGCAAGATTGAACGCAAAGAACAACGATTTAAACTCAAAGATCGCAAGATTGAAAATTTAAAGATCGCATAATGAGACCCAAAGATCGCAAGATATGAAAACTTCAAAGATTCGCAAGATTGAAACTCAAGATCGCAAGATTGAAACATCAAAGGAGCGCAAGATTGAAACTCAAAGATCGCAAAGATTGAAAAACTTTAAAGAATAGCAAGATTGAAACTCAATGATCGCAAGATTGAAACTCAAAGATCGCATGATAGAAACATCAAGAATCGCAAAGATTTAAAACTAAAAGATCAAGATTTGACATTCCAAAGATCTTGAAGATTGAAATTCAAAAGATCTCAAGAAATAAACTCAAAGATGGCAAGATATAAACTCAATTCGCAAGATTAAAGCTTAAAGATAGCAAAGATTTAAACTCAAAAGATCGCAAGATTGAAACTCAAAGATCGCAAAGACTGAAACTCAATGATAGCAAGATTATTTATCAAAGATGGCAAATTTAAAAGTCAAAGAACTCAATTTTGAAACTCAAATATGGCAAGATTAAAACCAAAGATCGCAATTTTAAACATAAAGATCGAAAAAGATTGAAACACAAAGATCGCAAAATTAAAACCCAAAGATCGCAAAGATTGGAAACTCACGATGGAGAGATTGAAAATCAAAGATCGCAAGATTGAAACTCAAAGATCGCAAGAATTAACTCAGAGATCGCAAGATTAGAAACTCAAAGATCGCAAGATTGAAACTCAAGGATCGCAAGATTGAGAACCTAAAGATCGCAGAGATTGAAACTCAAAGATTGCAAGATTGAAACTCAAGGATGGCAAAATATGAAACTCAAAGATAGCAAGATTACAACTCAAAGATCGCAAGATTAAAATTTAAGGATCACAAGATTTAAACTCAAAGATCGCAAGATTGAAACACAAAGATCGCAAGATTAAAACTCAAAGATCTCAAGATTGAAACTCAAAGATAGCAAGTTTAAAAACTCAAAGATCGCAAGATTGAGTCTCGAAGGATCGCAAGATGAAATTCAAAGATGGCAAGATTGAAACTCAAAGATAGCAAGATGGAAAACTTAAAGATCGCAAGATGGAAACTTAAAGATTGCAAGATTGGAAACTCAAAGATCGCATGATTGAAACTCAAAGATCGCAAATTTAAACTCAATGGATTGGCAAGTTTGAAACTCAAATATCGCAAGATTGAAACTCAAAGATCAAACGATTGAAACTCAAAGGATCGCAAGATTGAAACTCAAAGATCGCAAGATTAAATCTCAAAGATCGCAAGATTGAAACTCAAAGATTGCAAGATTGAAACTCAAAGATCGCAAGATTGAAACTCAAAAGATGGCAAAGATTAAACTCATGAGTATTGCAAGATTAAACTCAAAGATAGCAAGATTTTAACTCAAAGATCGGAAGATTGAAACTTAAAGATTGCAAGATTGAAACTCCAAGATCGCAAGATTGAAACTCAAAGATCGAAAGATAGAAACTCAAAGATGGCAAGATTGCAACATTGCGATAGCAAGCTGGAAACTTAGATAGCAAGATGGAAACTTAAAGATCGCAAGATTGAAACTTAAAAGATCGCAAGATTGAAACTCAAAGATCGCAAGAATGAAAACTCAAAGAATGGCAAGATATAAACTCAATTCGCAAGATTAAAGCTTAAAGATGGCAAGATTGAAACTCAAAGAATGCAAGATTGAAAATCAAAGTTCGCAAGATTAAACCTCAAATATCGCAGGATTGAACTCAAAGATCGCAAGATTGAAACTTAAAGATTGCAAGATTAAAACTCAAAGATCGCAAGATTGAAACTCAAAGATCGAACGATTGAAACTCAAAGATCGCAAGATTGAAACTCAAAGATCGCAAGAATGAGACCCAAAGATCGCAAGATTGAAACTCAAAGATCGCAAGATTGAAACTCAAGGATCGCAAGATTGAAACTCAAAGATCGCAAGATTGAAACTCAAAGATCGCAAGATTGAAACTCAAAGATCGCATGATAGAAACTCAAAGATCGCAAGATTTAAATTCATAGATGGCAAGATTGAAATTCAAAGATCGTAAGATTGAAACTCAAAGATCGCAAGAATGAAACTCAAAGATGGCAAGATATAAACTCAATTCGCAAGATTAAGGATTAAAGATAGCAAGATTAAAACTCAAAGATCACAAGATTGAAACTCAAAGATCGCAAGAATTAAACTTAAAGATCGCAAGATTAAAACTCAAAGATCGCATGATTGAAACTCACAGAATGCAAGATTCAAACTCAAAGATCGCAAGATTGAAACTCAAAGATCGCAAGAATGAAACCCAAAAATCGCAAGAATAAAACTAAAAGATCGCAAGATTGAAACTCAAAGAATGCAAGATTGAAAATCAAAGTTCGCAAGATTAAACCTCAAATATTGCAGGATTAAACTCTAAGATCGCAAGATTGAAACTAAAAGATGGCAAAATTGAAACTCAAAGATCGCAAGATTGAAACTCAAAGATCGAACGAATGAAACTCAAAGATCGCAAGATTAAAAATTAAAGATCGCAAGAATGAGACCCAAAGATCGCAAGATTGAAACTCAAAGATCGCAAGATTGAAACTCATGGATCGCAAAATTGAAACTCAAAGATCGCAAGATTGAAACTCAAAGATCGCAAGATTGAAACTTAAAGATAGCAAGATTGAAACTCAAAGATCGCAAGATTGAAACTCAAAGATCGCATGATTGAAACTCAAACATCGCTAGATTTAAACTCATAGATGGCAAGATTGACATTCAAAGATCGTAAGATTGAAATTCAAAGATCGCAAGAATGAAACTCAAAGATGGCAAGATATAAACTCAATTCGCAAGAT
Source organism: Stictocephala bisonia (assembly GCA_035578905.1). Taxonomy (NCBI): domain Eukaryota; kingdom Metazoa; phylum Arthropoda; class Insecta; order Hemiptera; family Membracidae; genus Stictocephala; species Stictocephala bisonia. The sequence continues at coordinate 6,708 of JAQJVL010002209.1, forward strand.
TAAAGCTTAAAAGATGCAAGATTGAAACTCAAAGATCGCAAGATTGAAACTCAAAGATTGCAAGATTGAAACTCAAAGATAGCAAGATTAGAACCACACAGATCGCAAGTTTAAAACTCAAAGATCGCAAAATTGAAACTCAAAGATGTCAAGATTGAAACTCAAAGATCACAGACTGAAACTCAAAGATATCGCAAGATTTAAAATCAGAAAGTATAAGATCGAACTCAAAGATCGCAAGATTTAAACTCAAGATAAGCAAGAATTAAAACTCAAGAGATAGCAATAGTATAAAACTCAAAGATCGCAAGATTGAAACTCAAAAATCGCAAGATTGAAACTTAAAGATCACAAAGATTGAAATTCATAGATCGCTAGATTGAAACTCAAGATCGAACGATTGAAAACTCAAAGATCGCAAGATTAAAACACAAAAATCGCAAGAATGAAACTCAAAGATTCGCAAGATTGTAAACTCAAAGAATCGCAAAAATTTGAAACTCAAAGATCGCAAGATTGTACTCAAAAGAACGCAAGATTGAAACTCAAAGATCGCAAGATTGAAACTTCAAAGATCCGCAAGATTTACACTAAAAAATACAAGATTGAATCACAAAGATCTCAAGATTGAAACCTAAAAGAATCGCAATATTGAAATCAAAGATCGCCAAGAATGAGACCCAAAGAATCGCAAGAATGGAAACTCCAAAGATCGAAGGAATTGAAAATCAAAGAATGGCAGGATAAACTCAAAATCGCAAGATTGAAACTCAAATATCGCAAGATTGAAAACCGAAAGCTCACACGATTAAAACTCAAAAATCGTCAAGATTAAAAACTCAAAGATCGCAAGAATGAAACTTAAAGATTGCAAAATTGAAACTCAAATAAACTCATAAATGGCAAGATTGACATTCAAAGATCGTAAGATTGAAACTCAAAGATCGCAAGAATGAAACTCAAAGATGGCAAGATATAAACTCAATTCGCAAGATTAAAGCTTAAAGATGCAAGATTGAAACTCAAAGATCACAAGATTGAATCTCAAAGATCGCAAGAATTAAACTCAAAGATCGCAAGATTAAAACTCAAAGATCGCAAAGATTGAAACTCAAAGATTGCAAGATTCAAACTCAAAGATCGCAAGATTGAAACCAAGATCGCAAGAATGAAACCCAAAAATCGCAAGAATAAAACTAAAAGATCGCAAGATTGAAACTCAAAGAATGCAAGATTGAAAATCAAGATCGCAAGATTAAACCTCAAATATCGCAGGATTGAACTCAAAGATCGCAAGATTGAAACCTAAAGATTGCAAGATTGAAACTCAAAGATCGCAAGATTGAAACTCAAAGATCGAACGATTGAAACTCAAAGATCGCAAGATTGAAACTCAAAGATCGCAAGATTGAAACTCAAAGATCGCAAGATTGAAACTCAAAGATCGCAAGATTAAACTCATAGATGGCAAGATTGAAACTCAAAGATGGCAAGATTGAAACTCAAAGATCGCAAGATTGAAATTTAAGATCGCAAGATGGAAACTCAAAGATTGCAAGATTGAAACTCAAAGATGGCAAGATTGAAACTCAAAGATCGCAGGATTGAAACTCAAAGATCGCAAGATTAAACTCAAAGATCGCAAAGATTGAAACTCAAAGATCGCAAGATTGAAACTCAAAGATCGCAAGATTGAAACTCAATGATAGCAAGATTATTTCTCAAAGATGGCAAAATTTAAAGTCAAAGATCGCAATTTTGAAACTCAAATATGGCAAGATTAAAACTCAAAGATCGCAAGTTTGAAACTTAAAGATCGTAAGATTGAAAACACAAAGATCGCAAAATTAAAAACCCAAAGATCGCAAGATTGAAACTCAAAGATGGCAAGATTGAAACTCAAAGATCGCAAGATTGAAACTCAAAGATCGCAAGAATTAAACTCATAGATCGCAAGAATGAAACTCAAAGATCGCAAGAATGAAACTCAAAGATCGCAAGATTGAAACCAAAGATCGCAAGATTGAACTAAAAGATCGCTAGATTGAAACTCAAAGATATGCAAAGATTGAAACTCAAAGATCGACAAGATTGACAACTCAAAGATCGCAAGATTAGAAACTTTAAAGGATCAAAGATTGAAACTCAAAAGATCGCAAGATTGAAACACAAAGATCGCAAGATTGAAATTCAAAATCGTAAGATTGAAACTCAAAAATCGCAAGAATGAAACCAAAGATTGCAAGATATAAACTCAATTCGAAGATTAAGGGTTAAAGATAGCAAGATTAAAACTCAAAGATCGCAAGATTGAAATCAAAGATCGCAAGAATTAAAAATCAAAGATCGCAAGATTAAACTCAAAGATCGCATGATTGGGAAAATCAAAGAATGCAAAGATTCAAACTCAAAGATCGCAAGATTAAAAATCAAAGATCGCAAGAATGAAAACCCAAAAATCGCAAGATAAAACTAAAAGATCGCAAGAATTGAAAATCAAGATGCAAGATGAAATCAAAGTTTGCAAGATTAAACTCAAATCTTCAGGGTTAAACTCAAAGATGCAAGATTGAAATTAAAGATTGCAAATTGAAACTCAAAGATCGCAAGATTGAAACTCAAAGATCGAAGATTGAAAAACTCAAAGATCGCAAGATTAAAATTAAAGATGCAGAATTGAACCACCTCTCAAAGATCGCAAGATTGAAACTCAAGATCGCAAGATTGAAACTCAAAGATCGCAAGATTGAAACTCAAAGATCGCAAGAATTTAAACTTAAAGATGCAAGATTGAAACTCAAAAATCGCAAGATTGAAAACTCAAAGATCGCATGATAGAAACTCAAGATCGCAAAATTTAAAAATCATAGATGGCAAGATTGACATTCAAAGAACGTAAGAATTGAAATTTAAAGATCGCAAGAATGAAACTCAAAGATGGCAAGATTAAACCAATTCGCAAGATTAAAGCTTTAAAAATTGGGAAATTGAAACTCAAAGATCGCAAGATTAAACTCAAAGATCGCAAGATTAAAAATCAAAGATCGCAAGATTGAAACAAAGATGCAAGATGAACCAAGATCGCAATTTAAAAATCAAAAATCGCAAATGAACTCAAGGGGGGCAAGATTGAAACTCAAAGATCGCAAGATGAAACTCAAAGATCGCAAGATTTAAATAAAATTTAAGAGAAACTCAAAGATCGCAAGATTTAAACTCAAAGATGCAAGATTAAAAATCAAAGATAGCAGTTAAAACTCAAAGATCGCAAGATTAAACTCAAAATTGCAAGATTGAAACTAAAGATCCAAGATTGAATTTCAAAGATGCAAGATTGAAACTCAAAAATCGAAGATGAAACTCAAAATCGCAGATTAAAAATCAAAATCGCAAGATTGAAACTCAAAGATCGCAAGATTGAAACTCAAAGATCGCAAATTGAAAAATCAAAGATCGCAAGATTGAAAATCAAAAATGGCAAATTGAAACTCAAAGATGGAAGATTGAAACTCAAAGATCGCAATGAAACTAAATCGAAGATTAAAACTCAAAGGGTCGCAAGATTTGAAACTCAAAATCGCAAATTGAAATCAAGACCAAATTAAACCAAGACGCAAGATTGAAACTCAAGATGCAAGATTGAAACTCAAAGATCGCAAGATTGAAACTCAAAGATCGCAAGATTGAAACTCAAAGATCGCAAGATTTAAACTCATAGATGGCAAGATTGAAACTCAAAGATCGCAAGATTGAAACTCAAAGATCGCAAGATTGAAACTCAAAGATCGCAAGATTGAAACCCAAAGATCGCAAGATTGAAACTCAAAGATCGCAAGATTGAAACTCAAAGATAGCAAGATTGAAACTCAAAGATCGCAAGATTGAAACTCAAAGATCGCAAGATTGAAACTCAAAGATCTAAGATTGAAACTCAAAGATCGCAAGATTGAAACTCAAAGATCGCAAGATTGAAACTCAAAGATTGCAAGATTGAAACTCAAAGATCGCAAGATTGAAACTCAAAGATCGCAAGATTGAAACTCTAAAGATCGCAAGATTGAAATTCAAAGATCGCAAGATTGAAACTCAAAGATCGCAAGATTGAAACTCAAAGATCGCAAGATTGAAACTCAAAATCGCAGATTAAACTCAAAGATAGCAAGATTGAAACTCAAAGATCGCAAGATTGAATCTCAAAGATCGCAAAATTGAAACTCAAAGATCGCAAGATTGAAACTCAAAAAATGGCAAGATTGAAAAATCAAAGATGAAGATTGAAACTCAAAAAATCGCAAGATTGAAACTTAAAATAAGATTGAAACTCAAGATGCAAGATAAACTCAAAGATGCAAGATTGAAACTCAAAGATGGAAGATTGAAACTAAAGATCGCAGATTGAAACTCAAGATCGCAAGATTAAACTCAAAGATCGCAAGATTGAAACTCAAAGATCGCAAATGATTCAAAGATCCCAAAATTGAAACTAAAGTTTAGCAAGATTAAACCAAAAATGCAAATTAAATCAAAGATCCATTGAAACCAAAAATGCAAGATTTTTAAAATCAAGATGGCAAGTTGAAATTAAAATCGAAGATGAAACCCAAAAACGCAAAATTAAAAAAAAAAAAATTTGAAGATTAAACAAAGATGGGAAATTGAAACTCAAAAAATGCAAGATTGAAAATCAAGGAAAATCCCAAGATTGAAACTCAAAGATCGAAAGATTGAAACTTCAAAGATCGCAAGATTGAAACTCAAAGATCGCAAGAATGAGACCCAAAGATCGCAAGATTGAAACTCAAAGAATCGCAAGATTGAAACTCAAGGATCGCAAGATTGAAACCTCAAAGATCGCAAGATTGGAACTCAAAGATCGCAAGATTGAAACTTAAAGATAGCAAGATTGAAACTCAAAGATCGCAAGATTGAAACTCAAAGATCGCAAGATTGAAACTCAAAGATCGCAAGATTGAAACTCAAAGATCGCAAGATTGAAACTTAAAGATCGCAAGATTGAAACTCAAAGATCGCAAGATTGAAACTCAAAGATGGCAAGATTGAAACTCAAAGATCGCAAGATTGAAACTCAAAGATGGCAAGATTGAAACTCAAAGATCGCAAGATTGAAACTCAAAGATCGCAAGATTAAACTCTAAGATCGCAAGATTGAAACTCAAAGATCGCATGATTGAAACTCAAAGATCGCAAGATTGAAACTCAAAGATCAAACGATTGAAAACTCAAAAAATCGCAAATTGAAACTCAAAGACGCAAATTTAAAAACTCAAAGATCGCAAGATTGAAACCAAAGATTGCAAGATTAAACAAAATCCCCAAATTTAAAAACCCAAAAAGGGAAATTTAAATCAAAGATTTTCAAGTTTAAAAATAAAAATAGCAAGATTTTAACTCAAAAACGAAGAATTTAAACAAAGATTGCAAATTAAACCCCCAAAAATCGCAAGATTGAAACTCAAAGACGAAAAAAGAAATCAAAGAGCAAGATTTAAACCAAGATACAAGATAAACTTAAAGATGGGAAATTTTAACAAAATCCAAATTGAAACTCAAAATGCAAGAAAAAACCAAAAATGGAAAATTAAACTAATTCGAAAAAATTAAACAAAAAGGGAAATTAAACCAAAGAACCCAAAATTGAAAACAAAGTGCAAATTAAACTAAAATCGCAGATTGAACAAAGATCGCAAAAAAAACTCAAAGAACTCGCCGCAAGATTGAAACTCAAAGATCGCAAGATTGAAACTCAATGATAGCAAAGATTATTTCTCAAAGATGGCGAAAATTTTAAAGTCAAAAGATCGCAATTTTGAAAACTCAAATATGGCAAGATTAAAACTCAAAGATCGCAAGTTTTTGAAACTTAAAGATCGTAAGAATTGAAACACAAAGATCGCAAAATTAAAACCCAAAGATCGCAAGTTGAAACTCAAAGATCGCAAAGATTGAAACTTAAAAGATACCAAGATTGAAACTCAAAGATTGCAAATTGGAAACTCAAAGATCGCAAGAATTAAACTCCAGAGATCCAAGATTGAAACTCAAAGATCGCAAGATTGAAACTCAAAGATCGCAAGATTGAAACTTAAAGATCGCAAGATTGAAACTCAAAGATTGCAAGATTGAAACTCAAAGATGGCAAGATTGAAACTCAAAGATCGCAAGATTGAAACTCAAAGATCGCAAGATTGAAACTCAAAGATCGCAAGATTGAAACTCAAAGATCGCAAGATTGAAACTCAAAGATCGCAAGATTGAAACTCAAAGATCGCAAGATTGAAACTCAAAGATCGCAAGATTGAAACTCAAAGATCGCAAGATTGAAACTCAAAGATAGCAAGATTAAACTCAAAGATGCAAGATTGAAACTTCAAAGATCGCAAGATTGAAACTCAAAGATCGCAAGATTGAAACTCAAAGATCGCAAGATTGAAACTCAAAGATCGCAAGATTGAAACTCAAAGATCGCAAGATTGAAACTCAAAGATCGCAAGATTGAAACTCAAAGATGGCAAGATTGAAACTCAAAGATCGCAAGATTGAAACTCAAAGATCGCAAGAATGAAACTCAAAGATCGCAAGATTGAAACTCAAAGAATGCAAGATTGAAACTCAAAGATCGCAAGATTGAAACTCAAAGAATCGCAAGATTGAAAATCAAAGATCGCAAGATTAAACCTCAAATATCGCAAGGATTGAAACTCAAAGATCGCAAGATTGAAACTTAAAGATTGCAAAATTGAAACTCAAAGATCGCAAGATTGAAACTCAAAGATCGAACGATTGAAACTCAAAGATCGCAAGATTGAAAATTAAAGATCGCAAGAATGAGACCCAAAGATCGCAAGATTGAAACTCAAAGATCGCAAGATTGAAACTCAAGGATCGCAAGATTGAAACTCAAAGATCGCAAGATTGAAACTCAAAGATCGCAAGATTGAAACTTAAAGATAGCAAGATTGAAACTCAAAGATCGCAAGATTGAAACTCAAAGATCGCATGATAGAAACTCAAAGATCGCAAGATTTAAACTCATAGATGGCAAGATTGACATTCAAAGATCGTAAGATTGAAACTCAAAGATCGCAAGAATGAAACTCAAAGATGGCAAGATATAAACTCAATTCGCAAGATTAAATCTTAAAGATGGCAAGATTGAAACTCAAAGATCGCAAGATTGAAACTCAAAGATCGCAAGAATTAAACTCAAAGATCGCAAGATTAAAACTCAAAGATCGCATGATTGAAACTCAAAGATTGCAAGATTCAAACTCAAAGATCGCAAGATTGAAACTCAAAGATCGCAAGAATGAAACCCAAAAATCGCAAGAATAAAACTAAAAGATCGCAAGATTGAAACTCAAAGAATGCAAGATTGAAAATCAAAGATCGCAAGATTAAACCTCAAATATCGCAGGATTGAACTCAAAGATCGCAAGATTGAAACTTAAAGATTGCAAGATTGAAACTCAAAGATCGCAAGATTGAAACTCAAAGATCGAACGATTGAAACTCAAAGATCGCAAGATTGAAACTCAAAGATCGCAAGACTGAAACTCAAAGATCGCAAGATTGAAACTCAAAGATCGCAAGATTTAAACTCATAGATGGCAAGATTGAAACTCAAAGATGGCAAGATTGAAACTCAAAGATCGCAAGATTGAAATTTAAGATCGCAAGATGGAAACTCAAAGATTGCAAGATTGAAACTCAAAGATGGCAAGATTGAAACTCAAAGATCGCAGGATTGAAACTCAAAGATCGCAAGAATTAAACTCAAAGATCGCAAGATTGAAACTCAAAGATCGCAAGATTGAAACTCAAAGATCGCAAGATTGAAACTCAATGATAGCAAGATTATTTCTCAAAGATGGCAAAATTTAAAGTCAAAGATCGCAATTTTGAAACTCAAATATGGCAAGATTAAAACTCAAAGATCGCAAGTTTGAAACTTAAAGATCGTAAGATTGAAACACAAAGATCGCAAAATTAAAACCCAAAGATCGCAAGATTGAAACTCAAAGATGGCAAGATTGAAACTCAAAGATCGCAAGATTGAAACTCAAAGATCGCAAGAATTAAACTCAGAGATCGCAAGATTGAAACTCAAAGATCGCAAGATTGAAACTCAAAGATCGCAAGATTGAAACTTAAAGATCGCAAGATTGAAACTCAAAGATTGCAAGATTGAAACCCAAGGTAGGCAAAATTGAAACTCAAAGATAGCAAGATTACAACTCAAAGATCGCAAGATCAAAATTTAAGGATCACAAGATTGAAACTCAAAGATCGCAAGATTGAAACACAAAGATCGCAAGATTAAAACTCAAAGATCTCAAGATTGAAACTCAAAGATAGCAAGTTAAAAACTCAAAGATCGCAAGATTGAGTCTCGAAGATCGCAAGATTGAAATTCAAAGATAGCAAGTTAGAAACTATAAGATCGCATGATTGAAACTCAAAGATCGCAAAATTTAAACTCAATGATGGCAAGATTGAAACTCAAATATCGCAAGATTGAAACTCAAAGATCAAACGATTGAAACTCAAAGATCGCAAGATTGAAACTTAAAGATCGCAAGATTGAAACTCAAAGATTGCAAGATTGAAACTCAAAGATCGCAAGATTGAAACTCAAAAATGGCAAGATTGAAACTCAAAGATTGCAAGATTAAAACTCAAAGATAGCAAGATTTTAACTCAAAGATCGGAAGATTGAAACTTAAAGATTGCAAGATTGAAACTCAAAGATCGCAAGATTGAAACTCAAAGATCGCAAGATTAAAACTCAAAGATCGCAAGATTGAAACTCAAAGATCGCAAGATTGAAACTCAAAGATCGCAAGATTGAAACTCAAAGATCGCAAGATTGAAACTCAAAGATCGCAAGATTGAAACTCAAAGATCGCAAGATTGAAACTCAAAGATCGCAAGATTGAAACTTAAAGATCGCAAGATTGAAACTCAAAGATCGCAAGAATGAAACCCAAAGATCGCAAGATTGAAACTCAAAGATGGCAAGATTAAAACTCAAAGATCGCAAGATTGAAACACAAAGATCGCAAGATTGAAACTCAAAGATCGCAAGATTGAAATTCAAAGATCGCAAGATTGAAACTCAAAGATCTCAAGATTGAAACTCAAAGATCGCAAGATTGAAACTCAAAGATCGCAAGATTTAAACTAAAAAATAGCAAGATTGAAACTCAAAGATCTCAAGATTGAAACTAAAAGATCGCAGGATTGAAACTCAAAGATCGCAAGATTGAAACTCAAAGATCGAACGATTGAAACTAAAAGATCACCAGATTATAACTCAAATATCGCAAGATTGAAACTCAAAGATCGCAAGATTAAAACTTAGAGATTGCAAGATTGAAACTCAAAGATCGCAAGAATGAAACTCAAAGATCGCGAGATTGAAACTCAAAGATAGCAAGATTGAACAACAAAGATCGCAAGTTTAAAACTCAAAGATCACAACATTGAAACTCAAAGATGGCAAGATTGAAACTCAAAGATCGCAAGACTGAAACTCAAAGATCGCAAGATTTAAAATCAAGGATTGCAAGATTAAAACTCAAAGATCGCAAGATTTAAACTCAAAGATAGCAAGATTGAAACTCAAAGATCGCATGATTGAAACTGAAAAATCGCAAGATTGAAACATAAAGATCACAAGATTGAAACTTCAAAGATCAGAAGATTGAAACTCAAAGATTGCAAGATTGAATCTCAAAGATCGCAAGATTGAAACTCAAAAATGGCAAGATTGAAACTCAAAGATTGCAAGATTCAAACTCAAAGATAGCAAGATTGAATCTCAAAGATCGCAAGATTATAACTTAAAGATTGCAAGATTGAAACTCAAAGATCGAAAGATTGAAACTCAAAGATCGCAACATTAAAACTCAAAGATCGTAAGATTTAAACTAAAAAATAGCAAGATTGAATCTCAAAGATCTCAAGATTAAAACTAAAAGATCGCAAGATTGAAAATCAAAGATCGCAAGAATGAGACCCAAAGATCGCAAGATTGAAACTCAAAGATCGAAGGATTGAAACTCAAAGAATGCAGGATTGAAACTCAAAGATCGCAAGATTGAAACTCAAAGATCGCAAGATTGAAACCAAAAGATCACAAGATTAAAAATCAAATATCGCAAGATTAAAACTCAAAGATCGCAAGATTGAAACTTAGAGATTACTAGATTGAAACTCAAAGATCGCAAGATTGAGACTCAAAGATCGCAAGATTGAAACTCAAAGATAGCAAGATTGAACCACACAGATCGCAAGTTTAAAACTCAAAGATCGCAAAATTGAAACTCAAAGATGGCAAGATTGAAACTCAAAGATCGCAAGACTGAAACTCATAGATCGCAAGATTTAAAATCAAAAATTATAAGATCGAAACTCAAAGATCGCAAGATTTAAACTCAAAGATAGCAAGATTAAAACTCAAAGATAGCAAGTTTAAAACTCAAAGATCGCATGATTGAAACTCAAAAATCGCAAGATTGAAACTTAAAGATCACAAGATTGAAGTTCAAAGATCGCAAGATTGAAACTCAAAGATCGAACGATTGAAACTCAAAGATTGCAAGATTTAAACTAAAAAATAGCAAGATTGAAACTCAAAGATCTCAAGATTGAAACTAAAAGATCGCAAGAATGAAAATCAAAGATCGCAAGAATGAGACCCAAAGATCGCAAGATTGAAATTCAAGATCGAAGGATAAAAACTCAAAGATCGCAAGATTGAATCTCAAAGATTGCAAGATTGAAACTAAAAGATCACAAGATTAAAAATCAAAGATCGAAAGATAGAAACTCAAAGATAGCGAGTTTGAAACTAAAAGATCGCAAGATTGAAACTCAAAGATCGCATGATTGAAACTCAAAGATCGCAAGATTTAAACTCAAAAATGGCAAGATTGAAACTCAAAGATTGCAAGATTCAAACTCAAAGATAGCAAGATTTTAACTCAAAGATCGAAAGATTAAAACTTAAAGATTGCAAGATTGAAACTCAAAGATCGCAAGATTGAAACTCAAAGATCGAAAGATAGAAACTCAAAGATAGCAAGTTTGAAACTAAAAGATCGCAAGATTGAAACTCAAAGATCGCATAATTGAAACTCAAAGATCGCAAGATTTAAACTCATAGATGGCAAGATTGAAATTCAAAGATCGCAAGATTGAAACTCAAAGATCGCAAGAATAAAACTCAAAGATGGCAAGATTTAAACTCAATTTGCAAGACTAAAACTCAAAGATAGCAAGATTGAAACTCAAAGATCGCAAAATTGAAACTCAAAGATCGCAAGAATTAAACTCAAAGATCGCAAGATTGAAACTCAAAGATCGCATGATTGAAACTCAAAGATCTCAAGATTGAAACTAAAAGATCGCAAGAATGAAAATCAAAGATCGCAAGATTGAAACTCAAAGATCGCAAGATTGAAATTCAAAGATCGCAAGATTGAAACTTAAAGATAGCAAGATTGAAACTCAAAGATCGCAAGATTGAAACTCAAAGATCGCATGATAGAAACTCAAAGATCGCAAGATTTAAATTCATATATGGCAAGATTGAAATTTAAAGATCGTAAGATTGAAACTCAAAGATCGCAAGAATGAAACTCAAAGATGGCAAGATATAAACTCAATTCGCAAGATTAAAGCTTAAAGATGGCAAGATTGAAACTCAAAGAATGCAAGATTGAAAATCAAAGTTCGCAAAATTAAACCTCAAATATCGCAGGATTGAACTCAAAGATCGCAAGATTGAAACTTAAAGATTGCAAGATTGAAACTCAAAGATCGCAAGATTGAAACTCAAAGATCGAACGATTGAAACTCAAAGATCGCAAAATTGAAACTCAAAGATCGCAAGAATGAGACCCAAAGATCGTAAGATTGAAACTCAAAGATCGCAAGATTGAAACTCAAGGATCGCAAGATTGAAACTCAAAGATCGCAAGATTGAAACTCAAAGATCGCAAGATTGAAACTCAAAGATCGCATGATAGAAACTCAAAGATCGCAAGATTTAAATTCATAGATGGCAAGATTGAAACTCAAAGATCGCAAGAATGAGACCCAAAGATCGTAAGATTGAAACTCAAAGATCGCAAGATTGAAACTCAAGGATCGCAAGATTGAAACTCAAAGATCGCAAGATTGAAACTCAAAGATCGCAAGAATTAAACTCAAAGATCGCAAGATTAAAACTCAAAGATCGCATGATTAAAACTCAAAGAATGCAAGATTCAAACTCAAAGATCGCAAGATTGAAACACAAAGATCACAAGAATGAAACCCAAAAATCGCAAGAATAAAACTAAAAGATCGCAAGATTGAAACTCAAAGAATGCAAGATTGAAAATCAAAGTTCGCAAGATTAAACCTCAAATATCGCAGGATTGAACTCAAAAATCGCAAGATTGAAACTTAAAGATTGCAAAATTGAAACTCAAAGATCGCAAGATTGAAACTCAAAGATCGAACGATTGAAACTCAAAGATCGCAAGATTGAAAATCAAAGATCGCAAGAATGAGACCAAAAGATCGCAAGATTGAAACTCAAAGATCGCAAGATTGAAACTCAAGGATCGCAAGATTGAAACTCAAAGATCGCAAGATTGAAACTCAAAGATCGCAAGATTGAAACTTAAAGATAGCAAGATTGAAACTCAAAGATCGCAAGATTGAAACTCAAAGATCGCATGATAGAAACTCGAAGATCGCAAGATTTAAACTGATAGATGGCAAGATTGACATTCAAAGATCGTAAGATTGAAACTCAAAGATCGCAAGAATGAAACTCAAAGATGGCAAGATATAAACTCAATTCGCAAGATTAAAGCTTAAAGATGGCAAGATTGAAACTCAAAGATCGCAAGATTGAAACTCAAAGATCGCAAGAATTAAACTCAAAGATCGCAAGATTAAAACTCAAAGATCGCATGATTGAAACTCAAAGATTGCAAGATTCAAACTCAAAGATCGCAAGATTGAAACTCAAAGATCGCAAGAATGAAACCCAAAAATCGCAAGAATAAAACTAAAAGATCGCAAGATTGAAACTCAAAGAATGCAAGATTGAAAATCAAAGATCGCAAGATTAAACCTCAAATATCGCAGGATTGAACTCAAAGATCGCAAGATTGAAACTTAAAGATTGCAAGATTGAAACTCAAAGATCGCAAGATTGAAACTCAAAGATCGAACGATTGAAACTCAAAGATCGCAAGATTGAAACTCAAAGATCGCAAGACTGAAACTCAAAGATCGCAAGATTGAAACTCAAAGATCGCAAGATTGAAACTCATAGATGGCAAGATTGAAACTCAAAGATGGCAAGATTGAAACTCAAAGATCGCAAGATTGAAATTTAAGATCGCAAGATGGAAACTCAAAGATTGCAAGATTGAAACTCAAAGATGGCAAGATTGAAACTCAAAGATCGCAGGATTTAAACTCAAAGATCGCAAGAATTAAACTCAAAGATCGCAAGATTGAAACTCAAAGATCGCAAGATTGAAACTCAAAGATCGCAAGATTGAAACTCAATGATAGCAAGATTATTTCACAAAGATGGCAAAATTTAAAGTCAAAGATCGCAATTTTGAAACTCCAATATGGCAAGATTAAAACTCAAAGATCCCAAGTTTGAAACTTAAAGATCGTAAGATTGAAACACAAAGATCGCAAAATTAAAACCCAAAGATCGCAAGATTGAAACTTAAAGATGGCAAGATTGAAACTCAAAGATCGCAAGATTAAAACTCAAAGATCGCAAGAATTAAACTCAGAGATCGCAAGATTGAAACTCAAAGATCGCATGATTGAAACTCAAAGATCGCAAGATTGAAACTTAAAGATCGCAAGATTGAAACTCAAAGATTGCAAGATTGAAACTCAAGGATGGCAAAATTGAAACTCAAAGATAGCAAGATTACAACTCAAAGATCGCAAGATTAAAATTTAAGGATCACAAGATTGAAACTCAAAGATCGCAAGATTGAAACACAAAGATCGCAAGATTAAAACTCAAAGATCTCAAGATTGAAACTCAAAGATAGCAAGTTAAAAACTCAAAGATCGCAAGATTGAGTCTTGAAGATCGCAAGATTGAAATTCAAAGATAGCAAGTTAGAAACTATAAGATCGCAAGATTGAAACTCAAAGATCGCATGATTGAAACTCAAAGATCGCAAAATTTAAACTCAATGATGGCAAGATTGAAACTCAAATATCGCAAGATTGAAACTCAAAGATCAAACGATTGAAACTCAAAGATCGCAAGATTGAAACTCAAAGATCGCAAGATTAAATCTCAAAGATCGCAAGATTGAAACTCAAAGATTGCAAGATTAAAACTCAAAGATCGCAAGATTGAAACTCAAAAATGGCAAGATTGAAACTCAAAGATTGCAAGATTAAAACTCAAAGATAGCAAGATTTTAACTCAAAGATCGGAAGATTGAAACTTAAAGATTGCAAGATTGAAACTCAAAGATCGCAAGATTGAAACTCAAAGATGGCAAGATTAAAACTCAAAGATCGCGAAATTGAAACACAAAGATCGCAAGATTGAAACTCAAAGATCGCAAGATTGAAATTCAAAGATCGCAAGATTGAAACTCAAAGATCGCAAGATTGAAACTCAAAGATCGCAAGATTGAAACTCAAAGATCGCAAGATTGAAACTCAAAGATCGCAAGATTGAAACTCAAAGATCGCAAGATTGAAACTCAAAGATCGCAAGATTGAAACTCAAAGATGGCAAGATTAAAACTCAAAGATCGCAAGATTGAAACTCAAAGATCGCAAGATTGAAACTCAAAGATTGCAAGATTGAAACTCAAAGATCGCAAGATTGAAACTCAAAGATCGCAAGAATGAAACTCAAAGATCGCAAGATTGAAACTCAAAGATCGCAAGATTGAAACTCAAGGATCGCAAGATTGAAACTCAAAGATCGCAAGATTGAAAGTCAAAGATCGCAAGATTGAAACTCAAAGATCGCAAGATTGAAACTCAAAGATAGCAAGATTAAAACTCAAAGATCGCAAGATTGAAACTCAAAGATCGCAAGATTGAAACTCAAAGATCGCAAGATTGAAACTCAAAGATCGCAAGATTGAAACTCAAAGATCGCAAGATTGAAACTCAAAGATCGCAAGATTGAAACTCAAAGATCGCAAGATTGAAACTGAAAGATCGCAAGATTGAAACTCAAAGATCGCAAGATTGAAACTTAAAGATCGCAAGATTGAAACTAAAAGATCGCAAGAATGAAACTCGAAGATGGCAAGATATAAACTCAATTCGCAAGATTAAAGCTTAAAGATAGCAAGATTAAAACTCAAAGATCGCAAGATTGAAACTCAAAGATCGCAAGAATTAAACTCAAAGATCGCAAGATTAAAACTCAAAGATCGCATGATTGAAACTCAAAGAATGCAAGATTCAAACTCAAAGATCGCAAGATTGAAACACAAAGATCACAAGAATGAAACCCAAAAATCGCAAGAATAAAACTAAAAGATCGCAAGATTGAAACTCAAAGAATGCAAGATTGAAAATCAAAGTTCGCAAGATTAAACCTCAAATATCGCAGGATTGAACTCAAAGATCGCAAGATTGAAACTTAAAGATTGCAAAATTGAAACTCAAAGATCGCAAGATTGAAACTCAAAGATCGAAAGATTGAAACTCAAAGATCGCAAGATTGAAACTTAAAGATCGCAAGAATGAGACTCAAAGATCGCAAGATTGAAACTCAAAGATCGCAAGATTGAAACTCAAGGATCGCAAGATTGAAACTCAAAGATCGCAAGATTGAAACTCAAAGATCGCAAGATTGAAACTTAAAGATCGCAAGATTGAAACTCAAAGATCGCAAGATTGAAACTCAAAGATCGCAAGATTGAAACTCAAAGATCGCAAGATTGAAACTCAAAGATCGCAAGATTGAAACTCAAAGATCGCAAGATTGAAACTCAAAGATCGCAAGATTGAAACTCAAAGATCGCAAGATTGAAACTCAAAGATCGCAAGATTGAAACTCAAAGATCGCAAGATTGAAACTCAAAGATCGCAAGATTGAAACTCAAAGATCGCATGATTGAAACTCAAAGATCGCAAGATTTAAACTCAAAGATGGCAAGATTGAAACTCAAAGATCGCAAGAATGAGACCCAAAGATCGCAAGATTGAAACTCAAAGATCGCAAGAATAAATCTCAAAGATCGCAAGATTGAAACTCAAAGATCGCAAAATTTAAACTCAATGATGGCAAGATTGAAACTCAAATATCGCAAGATTGAAACTCAAAGATCAAACGATTGAAACTCAAATATCGCAAGATTGAAACTCAAAGATCGCAAGATTCAATCTCAAAGATCGCAAGATTGAAACTCAAAGATTGCAAGATTGAAACTCAAAGATCGCAAGATTGAAACTCAAAAATGGCAAGATTGAGACTCAAAGATTGCAAGATTAAAACTCAAAGATAGCAAGATTTTAACTCAAAGATCGGATGATTGAAACTTAAAGATTGCAAGATTGAAACTCAAAGATCGCAAGATTAAAACTCAAAGATGGCAAGATTAAAACTCAAAGATCGCAAGATTGAAACACAAAGATCGCAAGATTGAAACTCAAAGATCGCAAGATTGAAACTCAAAGATCGCAAGATTGAAACTCAAAGATCGCAAGATTGAAACTCAAAGATCGCAAGATTGAAACTCAAAGATCGCAAGATTGAAACTCAAAGATCGCAAGATTGAAACTCAAAGATCGCAAGATTGAAACTCAAAGATCGCAAGATTGAAACTCAAAGATCGCAAGATTGAAACTCAAAGATCGCAAGATTGAAACTCAAAGATCGCAAGATTGAAACTCAAAGATTGCAAGATTGAAACTCAAAGATCGCAAGATTGAAACTCAAAGATCGCAAGATTGAAACTCAAAGATCGCAAGATTGAAACTCAAAGATCGCAAGATTGAAACTCAAAGATCGCAAGATTGAAACTCAAAGATCGCAAGATTGAAACTCAAAGATCGCAAGATTGAAACTCAAAGATCGCAAGATAGAAACTCAAAGATCGCAAGATTTAAACTCAAAGATCGCAAGATTGAAACTCAAAGATCGCAAGAATGAAACTCAAAGATCGCAAGATTGAAACTCAAAGATCGCAAGATTGAAACTCAAAGATCGCAAGATTGAAACTCAAAGATCGCAAGATTGAAACTCAAAGATCGCAAGAATGAAACTCAAAGATCGCAAGATATAAACTCAATTCGCAAGATTAAAGCTCAAAGATAGCAAGATTAAAACTCAAAGATCGCAAGATTGAAACTCAAAGATCGCAAGATTAAACTCAAAGATCGCAAGATTAAAACTCAAAGATCGCATGATTGAAACTCAAAGATGCAAGATTCAAACTCAAAGATCGCAAGATTGAAACTCAAAGATCGCAAGAATGAAACCCAAAAATCGCAAGATTAAAACTATAAGATCGCAAGATTGAAACTCAAAGAAGGCAAGATTGAAAATCAAAGTTCGCAAGATTAAACCTCAAATATCGCAGGATTGAACTCAAAGATCGCAAGATTGAAACTTAAAGATTGCAAAATTGAAACTCAAAGATCGCAAGATTGAAACTCAAAGATCGAACGATTGAAACTCAAAGATCGCAAGATTGAAAATTAAAGATCGCAAGAATGAGACCCAAAGATCGCAAGATTGAAACTCAAAGATCGCAAGATTGAAACTCAAGGATCGCAAGATTGAAACTCAAAGATCGCAAGATTGAAACTCAAAGATCGCAAGATTGAAACTTAAAGATAGCAAGATTGAAACTCAAAGATCGCAAGATTGAAACTCAAAGATCGCATGATAGAAACTCAAAGATCGCAAGATTTAAACTCATAGATGGCAAGATTGACATTCAAAGATCGTAAGATTGAAACTCAAAGATCGCAAGAATGAAACTCAAAGATGGCAAGATATAAACTCAATTCGCAAGATTAAAGCTTAAAGATGGCAAGATTGAAACTCAAAGATCGCAAGATTGAAACTCAAAGATCGCAAGAATTAAACTCAAAGATCGCAAGATTAAAACTCAAAGATCGCATGATTGAAACTCAAAGATTGCAAGATTTAAACTCAAAGATCGCAAGATTGAAACTCAAAGATCGCAAGAATGAAACCAAAAATCGCAAGAATAAAACTAAAAGATCGCAAGATTGAAACTCAAAGAATGCAAGATTGAAAATCAAAGATCGCAAGATTAAACCTCAAATATCGCAGGATTGAACTCAAAGATCGCAAGATTGAAACTTAAAGATTGCAAGATTGAAACTCAAAGATCGCAAGATTGAAACTCAAAGATCGAACGATTGAAACTCAAAGATCGCAAGATTGAAACTCAAAGATCGCAAGACTGAAACTCAAAGATCGCAAGATTGAAACTCAAAGATCGCAAGATTGAAACTCATAGATGGCAAGATTGAAACTCAAAGATGGCAAGATTGAAACTCAAAGATCGCAAGATTGAAATTTAAGATCGCAAGATGGAAACTCAAAGATTGCAAGATTGAAACTCAAAGATGGCAAGATTGAAACTCAAAGATCGCAGGATTGAAACTCAAAGATCGCAAGAATTAAACTTAGAGATCGCAAGATTGAAACTCAAAGATCGCAAGATTGAAACTCAAAGATCGCAAGATTGAAACTCAATGATAGCAAGATTATAACTCAAAGATGGCAAAATTTAAAGTCAAAGATCGCAATTTTGAAACTCAAATATGGCAAGATTAAAACTCAAAGATCGCAAGTTTGAAACTTAAAGATCGTAAGATTGAAACACAAAGATCGCAAGATTAAAACCCAAAGATCGCAAGATTGAAACTCAAAGATGGCAAGATTGAAACTCAAAGATCGCAAGATTGAAACTCAAAGATCGCAAGAATTAAACTCAGAGATCGCAAGATTGAAACTCAAAGATCGCAAGATTGAAACTCAAAGATCGCAAGATTGAAACTTAAAGATCGCAAGATTGAAACTCAAAGATTGCAAGATTGAAACTCAAGGATGGCAAAATTGAAACTCAAAGATAGCAAGATTACAACTCAAAGATCGCAAGATTAAAATTTAAGGATCACAAGATTGAAACTCAAAGATCGCAAGATTAAAACTCAAAGATCGCAAGATTAAAACTCAAAGATCTCAAGATTGAAACTCAAAGATAGCAAGTTAAAAACTCAAAGATCGCAAGATTGAGTCTCGAAGATCGCAAGATTGAAATTCAAAGATAGCAAGTTAGAAACTATAAGATCGCAAGATTGAAACTCAAAGATCGCATGATTGAAACTCAAAGATCGCAAGATTGAAACTCAATGATGGCAAGATTGAAACTCAAATATCGCAAGATTGAAACTCAAAGATCGAACGATTGAAACTTAAAGATCGCAAGATTGAAACTCAAAGATCGCAAGATTGAATCTCAAAGATCGCAAGATTGAAACTCAAAGATTGCAAGATTGAAACTCAAAGATCGCAAGATTGAAACTCAAAAATTGCAAGAATGAAACTCAAAGATTGCAAGATTTAAACTCAAAGATAGCAAGATTTTAACTCAAAGATCGAAAGATTGAAACTTAAAGGTTGCAAGATTGAAACTCAAAGATCGCAAGATTGAAACTAAAAGATGGCAAGATTAAAACTCAAAGATCGCAAGATTGAAACACAAAGATCGCAAGATTGAAACTCAAAGATCGCAAGATTGAAATTCAAAGATCGCAAGATTGAAACTCAAAGATCTCAAGATTGAAACTCAAAGATCGCAAGATTGAAACTTAAAGATCGCAAGATGGAAACTTAAAGATCGCAAGATTGAAACTCAAAGATCGCAAGAATGAAACCCAAAGATCGCAAGATTGAAACTCAAAGATGGCAAGATTAAAACTCAAAGATCGCAAGATTGAAACACAAAGATCGCAAGACTGAAACTCAAAGATTGCAAGATTGAAATTCAAAGATCGCAAGATTGAAACTCAAAGATCTCAAGATTGAAACTCAAAGATCGCAAGATTGAAACTCAAAGATCGCAAGATTTAAACTAAAAAATAGCAATATTGAAACTCAAAGATCTCAAGATTGAAACTAAAAGAATGCAGGATTGAAACTCAAAGATCGCAAGATTGAAACTCAAAGATCGCAAGATTGAAACTAAAAGATCACCAGATTATAACTCAAATATCGCAAGATTGAAACTCAAAGATCGCAAGATTGAAACTTAGAGATTGCAAGATTGAAACTCAAAGATCGCAAGATTGAAACTCAAAGATCGCGAGATTGAAACTTAAAGATAGCAAGATTAAACAACAAAGATCGCAAGTTTAAAACTCAAAGATCGCAACATTGAAACTCAAAGATGGCAAGATTGAAACTCAAAGATCGCAAGACTGAAACTCAAAGATCGCAAGATTTAAAATCAAGGATTGCAAGATTGAAACTCAAAGATCGCAAGATTTAAACTCAAAGATAGCAAGATTGAAACTCAAAGATCGCATGATTGAAACTCAAAAATCGCAAGATTGAAACATAAAGATCACAAGATTGAAATTCAAAGATCAGAAGATTGAAACTCAAAGATTGCAAGATTGAATCTCAAAGATCGCAAGATTGAAACTCAAAAATGGCAAGATTGAAACTCAAAGATTGCAAGATTCAAACTCAAAGATAGCAAGATTGAATCTCAAAGATCGCAAGATTATAACTTAAAGATTGCAAGATTGAAACTCAAAGATCGAAAGATTGAAACTCAAAGATCGCAAGATTGAAACTCAAAGATCGCAAGATTTAAACTAAAAAATAGCAAGATTGAATCTCAAAGATCTCAAGATTGAAACTAAAAGATCGCAAGATTGAAAATCAAAGATCGCAAGAATGAGACACAAAGATCGCAAGATTGAAACTCAAAGATCGAAGGATTGAAACTCAAAGAATGCAGGATTGAAACTCAAAGATCGCAAGATTGAAACTCAAAGATCGCAAGATTGAAACCAAAAGATCACAAGATTAAAACTCAAATATCGCAAGATTAAAACTCAAAGATCGCTAGATTGAAACTTAGAGATTACTAGATTGAAACTCAAAGATCGCAAGATTGAGACTCAAAGATCGCAAGATTGAAACTCAAAGATAGCAAAATTGAACCACACAGATCGCAAGTTTAAAACTCAAAGATCGCAAAATTGAAACTCAAAGATGGCAAGATTGAAACTCAAAGATCGCAAGACTTAAACTCAAAGATCGCAAGATTTAAAATCAAAAATTATAAGATCGAAACTCAAAGATCGCAAGATTTAAACTCAAAGATAGCAAGATTAAAACTCAAAGATAGCAAGTTTAAAACTCAAAGATCGCATGATTGAAACTCAAAAATCGCAAGATTAAAACTTAAAGATCACAAGATTGAAGTTCAAAGATCGCAAGATTGAAACTCAAAGATCGAACGATTGAAACTCAAAGATTGCAAGATTTAAACTAAAAAATAGCAAGATTGAAACTCAAAGATCTCAAGATTGAAACTAAAAGATCGCAAGAATGAAAATCAAAGATCGCAAGAATGAGACCCAAAGATCGCAAGATTGAAACTCAAAGATCGAAGGATTGAAACTCAAAGATCGCAAGATTGAATCTCAAAGATTGCAAGATTGAAACTAAAAGATCACAAGATTAAAAATCAAAGATCGAAAGATAGAAACTCAAAGATAGCGAGTTTGAAACTAAAAGATCGCAAGATTGAAACTCAAAGATCGCATGATTGAAACTCAAAGATCGCAAGATTAAAACTCAAAAATGGCAAGATTGAAACTCAAAGATTGCAAGATTCAAACTCAAAGATAGCAAGATTTTAACTCAAAGATCGAAAGATTGAAACTTAAAGATTGCAAGATTGAAACTCAAAGATCGCAAGATTGAAACTCAAAGATCGAAAGATAGAAACTCAAAGATAGCAAGTTTAAAACTAAAAGATCGCAAGATTGAAACTCAAAGATCGCATAATTGAAACTCAAAGATCGCAAGATTTAAACTCATAGATGGCAAGATTGAAATTCAAAGATCGCAAGATTGAAACTCAAAGATCGCAAGAATAAAACTCAAAGATGGCAAGATTTAAACTCAATTTGCAAGATTAAAACTCAAAGATAGCAAGATTGAAACTCAAAGATCGCAAGATTGAAACTCAAAGATCGCAAGAATTAAACTCAAAGATCGCAAGATTGAAACTCAAAGATCGCATGATTGAAACTCAAAGATATCAGGATTCAAACTCAAAGATCGCAAGATTGAAACTCAAAGATCGCAAGAATGAAGCCCAAAGATCGCAAGAATAAAACTAAAAGATCGCAAGATTGAAACTCAAAGAATGCAAGATTGAAAATCAAAGATCGCAAGATTAAACCTCAAATATCGCAGGATTGAACTCAAAGATCGCAAGATTGAAACTTAAAGATTGCAAGATTGAAACTCAAAGATCGCAAGATTGAAACTCAAAGATCGAACGATTGAAACTTAAAGATCGAAAGATTGAAACTTAAAGATTGCAAGATTGAAACTCAAAGATCGCAAGATTGAAACTCAAAGATCGAAAGATAGAAACTCAAAGATAGCAAGATTGAAACTCAAAGGTAGCAAGATTGGAACTCAAAGATCGCAAGATGGAAACTTAAAGATCGCAAGATTGAAACTCAAAGATCGCAAGAATGAAACCCAAAGATCGCAAGATTGAAACTCAAAGATGGCAAGATTAAAATTCAAAGATCGCAAGATTGAAACACAAAGATCGCAAGATTGAAACTCAAAGATCGCAAGATTGAAATTCAAAGATCTTAAGATTGAAACTCAAAGATCGCAAGATTGAAACTCAAAGATCGCAAGATTGAAACTCAAAGATTGCAAGATTTAAACTAAAAAATAGCAAGATTAAAACTCAAAGATCTCAAGATTGAAACTCAAAGATCGCAAGATTTAAAATCAAAGATAGCAAGATTAAAACTCGAAGATCGCAAGCTAGAAATTCAAAGATAGCAAGTTAAAAACTCAAAGATCGCAAGATTGAATCTCGAAGATCGCAAGATTGAAATTCAAAGATAGCAAGTTTGAAGCTATAAGATCGCAAGATTGAAACTCAAAAATCGCATGATTGAAACTCAAAGATCGCAAGATTTAAACTCAATGATGGCAAGATTGAAACTCAAATATCGCATGATTGAAACTCAAAGATCGAGCGATTGGAACTCAAAGATCCCAAGATTGAAACTCAAAGATCGCAAGATTGAATCTCAAAGATCGCAAGATTGAAACTCAAAGATTGCAAGATTGAAACTCAAAGATCGCAAGATTGAAACTCAAAAATAGCAAGATTGAAACTCAAATATTGCAAGATTCAAACTCAAAGATAGCAAGATTTTAACTCAAATATCGAAAGATTGAAACTTAAAGATTGCAAGATTGAAACTCAAAGATCGCAAGATTGAAACTCAAAGATCGAAAGATAGAAACTCAAAGATAGCAAGTTTGAAACTAAAAGATCGCAAGATTGAAACTCAAAGATCACATGATTGAAACTCAAAGATCGCCAGATTTAAACTCATAGTTGGCTAGATTAAAATTCAAAGATCGCAAGATTGAAACTCAAAGATCGCAAGAATGAAACTCAAAGATGGCAAGATTTAATCTCAATTCGCAAGATTAAAACTCAAAGATGGCAAGATTGAAACTCTAAGATCGCAAGATTGGAACTCAAAGATCGCAAGATGGAATCTTAAAGATCGCAAGATTGAAACTCAAAGATCGCAAGAATTAAACCCAAAGATCGCAAGATTGAAACTCAAAGATGGAAAGATTAAAACTCAAAGATCGCAAGATTTAAATTCAAAGATCGCAAGATTGAAACTCAAAGATCTCAAGATTGAAACTCAAAGATCGCAAGATTGAAACTCAAAGATCGCAAGATTGAACCTAAAAGATCACAAGATTAAAACACAAATATCGCAAGATTGAAATTCAAAGATCTCAAGATTGAAACTCAAAAATAGCAAGATTGAACCACAAAGATCGCAAGTTTAAAACTCAAAGATCGCAAGATTAAACCTCAAAGATCGCAGGATTAAACTCAAAGATCGCAAGATTGAAACTCAAAGATCGCAAGATTGAAACTCAAAGATCGCAAGATTGAAACTCAAAGATCGAAAGATAGAAACTCAAAGATGGCAAGATTGAAACTCAAAGATAGCAAGATTGAAACTCAATGATAGCAAGATTATAACTCAAAGATGGCAAAATTTAAAGTCAAAGATCGCAATTTTGAAACTCAAATATGGCAAGATTAAAACTCAAAGATCGCAAGTTTGAAACTTAAAGATCGTAAGATTGAAACACAAAGATCGCAAAATTAAAACCCAAAGATCGCAAGATTGAAACTCAAAGATGGCAAGATTGAAACTCAAAGATCGCAAGATTAAAACTCAAAGATCGCAAGAATTAAACTCAGAGATCGCAAGATTGAAACTCAAAGATAGCAAGATTGAAACTCAAAGATCGCAAGATTGAAACTTAAAGATCGCAAGATTGAAACTCAAAGATTGCAAGATTGAAACTCAAGGATGGCAAAATTGAAACTCAAAGATAGCAAGATTACAACTCAAAGATCGCAAGATTAAAATTTAAGGATCACAAGATTGAAACTCAAAGATCGCAAGATTGAAACACAAAGATCGCAAGATTAAAACTCAAAGATCTCAAGATTGAAACTCAAAGATAGCAAGTTAAAAACTCAAAGATCGCAAGATTGAGTCTCGAAGATCGCAAGATTGAAATTCAAAGATAGCAAGTTAGAAACTATAAGATCGCAAGATTGAAGCTCAAAGATCGCATGATTGAAACTCAAAGATCGCAAACTTTAAACTCAATGATGGCAAGATTGAAACTCAAATATCGCAAGATTGAAACTCAAAGATCAAACGATTGAAACTTAAAGATCGCAAGATTGAAACTCAAAGATCGCAAGATTAAATCTCAAAGATCGCAAGATTGAAACTCAAAGATTGCAAGATTGAAACTCAAAGATCGCAAGATTGAAACTCAAAAATGGCAAGATTGAGACTCAAAGATTGCAAGATTAAAACTCAAAGATAGCAAGATTTTAACTCAAAGATCGGAAGATTGAAACTTAAAGATTGCAAGATTGAAACTCAAAGATCGCAAGATTGAAACTAAAAGATCGCAAGATTAAAACTCAAAGATCGCAAGATTGAAACTCAAAGATCGCAAGATTGAAACTCAAAGATCGGAAAATTGAAACTCAAAGATCGCAAGATTGAAACTCAAAGATCGCAAGATTGAAACTCAAAGATCGCAAGATTGAAACTTAAAGATCGCAAGATGAAACTTAAAGATCGCAAGATTAAAACTCAAAGATCGCAAGATTGAAATTTAGAGATTGCAAGATTGAAACACAAAGATCGCAAGATTAAAACTCAAAGATCGCAAGATTGAAACTCAAAGATCGCAAGACTGAAACTCAAAGATTGCAAGATTTAAAATCAAAGATAGCAAGATTGAAGCTATAAGATCGCAAGATTGAAACTCAAAAATCGCATGATTGAAACTCAAAGATCGCAAGATTTAAACTCAATGATGGCAAGATTGAAACTCAAATATCGCATGATTGAAACTCAAAGATCGAGCGATTGGAACTCAAAGATCCCAAGATTGAAACTCAAAGATCGCAAGATTGAATCTCAAAGATCGCAAGATTGAAACTCAAAGATTGCAAGATTGAAACTCAAAGATCGCAAGATTGAAACTCAAAAATAGCAAGATTGAAACTCAAATATTGCAAGATTCAAACTGAAAGATAGCAAGATTTTAACTCAAATATCGAAAGATTGAAAGTTAAAGATTGCAAGATTGAAACTCAAAGATCGCAAGATTGAAACTCAAAGATCGAAAGATAGAAACTCAAAGATAGCAAGTTTGAAACTAAAAGATCGCAAGATTGAAACTCAAAGATCACATGATTGAAACTCAAAGATCGCCAGATTTAAACTCATAGTTGGCTAGATTAAAATTCAAAGATCGTAAGATTGAAACTCAAAGATCGCAAGAATGAAACTCAAAGATGGCAAGATTTAATCTCAATTCGCAAGATTAAAACTCAAAGATGGCAAGATTGAAACTCTAAGATCGCAAGATTGGAACTCAAAGATCGCAAGATGGAATCTTAAAGATCGCAAGATTGAAACTCAAAGATCGCAAGAATTAAACCCAAAGATCGCAAGATTGAAACTCAAAGATGGAAAGATTAAAACTCAAAGATCGCATGATTTAAATTCAAAGATCGCAAGATTGAAACTCAAAGATCTCAAGATTGAAACTCAAAGATCGCAAGATTGAAACTCAAAGATCGCAAGATTTAAACTAAAAAATAGCAGGATTAAAACTCAAAGATCTCAAGATTGAAACTAAAAGACCGCAAGATTGAAAATCAAAGATCGGAAGAATGAGACCCAAAGATCGCAAGATTGAAACTCAAAGATCGAAGGATTGAAACTCAAAGAATGCAGGATTGAAACTCAAAGATCGCAAGATTGAAACTCAAAGATCGCAAGATTGAACCTAAAAGATCACAAGATTAAAACACAAATATCGCAAGATTGAAATTCAAAGATCTCAAGATTGAAACTCAAAAATAGCAAGATTGAACCACAAAGATCGCAAGTTTAAAACTCAAAGATCGCAAGATTAAACCACAAATATCGCAGGATTCAACTCAAAGATCGCAAGATTAAAACTTAAAGATTGCAAGATTGAAACTCAAAGATCGCAAGATTGAAACTCAAAGATCGAAAGATAGAAACTCAAAGATCGCAAGATTGAAACTCAAAGATCGCAAGATTGAAACTCAATGATAGCAAGATTATTTCTCAAAGATGGCAAAATTTAAAGTCAAAGATCGCAATTTTGAAACTCCAATATGGCAAGATTAAAACTCAAAGATCGCAAGTTTGAAACTTAAAGATTGTAAGATTGAAACACAAAGATCGCAAAATTAAAACCCAAAGATCGCAAGATTGAAACTCAAAGATGGCAAGATTGAAACTCAAAGATCGCAAGATTGAAACTCAAAGATCGCAAGATTAAACTCAAAGATCGCAAGATTGAAACTCAAAGATAGCAAGATTGAAACTCAAAGATCGCAAGATTGAAACTTAAAGATCGCAAGATTGAAACTCAAAGATTGCAAGATTGAAACTCAAAGATCGCAAGATTAAACTTAAAGATCACAAGATTGAAACTCAAAGATCGCAAGATTGAAACACAAATATCGCAAGATTAAAACTCAAAGATCTCAAGATTGAAACTCAAAGATAGCAAGATTTAAACTCAAAGATCGCAAGATTGAGTCTCGAAGATCGCAAGATTGAAATTCAAAGATAGCAAGATTGAAACTATAAGATCGCAAGATTGAAACTCAAAGATCGCATGATTGAAACTCAAAGATCGCAAGATTTAAACTCAATGATGGCAAGATTGAAACTCAAATATCGCAAGATTGAAACTCAAAGATCAAACGATTGAAACTCAAAGATCGCAAGATTGAAACTCAAAGATCGCAAGATTAAATCTCAAAGATCGCAAGATTGAAACTCAAAGATTGCAAGATTGAAACTCAAAGATCGCAAGATTGAAACTCAAAAATGGCAAGATTGAGACTCAAAGATTGCAAGATTAAAACTCAAAGATAGCAAGATTTTAACTCAAAGATCGGAAGATTGAAACTTAAAGATTGCAAGATTGAAACTCAAAGATCGCAAGATTGAAACTAAAAGATGGCAAGATTAAAACTCAAAGATCGCAAGATTGAAACACAAAGATCGCAAGATTGAAACTCAAAGATCGCAAGATTGAAATTCAAAGATCGCAAGATTGAAACTCAAAGATCTCAAGATTGAAACTCAAAGATCGCAAGATTGAAACTTAAAGATCGCAAGATGGAAACTTAAAGATCGCAAGATTGAAACTCAAAGATCGCAAGAATGAAACCCAAAGATCGCAAGATTGAAACTCAAAGATGGCAAGATTAAAACTCAAAGATCGCAAGATTGAAACACAAAGATCGCAAGACTGAAACTCAAAGATTGCAAGATTGAAATTCAAAGATCGCAAGATTGAAACTCAAAGATCTCAAGATTGAAACTCAAAGATCGCAAGATTGAAACTCAAAGATCGCAAGATTTAAACTAAAAAATAGCAATATTGAAACTCAAAGATCTCAAGATTGAAACTAAAAGAATGCAGGATTGAAACTCAAAGATCGCAAGATTGAAACTCAAAGATCGCAAGATTAAAACTAAAAGATCACCAGATTATAACTCAAATATCGCAAGATTGAAACTCAAAGATCGCAAGATTGAAACTTAGAGATTGCAAGATTGAAACTCAAAGATCGCAAGATTGAAACTCAAAGATCGTGAGATTGAAACTTAAAGATAGCAAGATTAAACAACAAAGATCGCAAGTTTAAAACTCAAAGATCGCAACATTGAAACTCAAAGATGGCAAGATTGAAACTCAAAAATCGCAAGACTGAAACTCAAAGATCGCAAGATTTAAAATCAAGGATTGCAAGATTGAAACTCAAAGATCGCAAGATTTAAACTCAAAGATCGCAAGATTGAAACTCAAAGATCGCATGATTGAAACTCAAAGAATGCAAGATTCAAACTCAAAGATCGCAAGATTGAAACTCAAAGATCAGAAGATTGAAACTCAAAGATTGCAAGATTGAATCTCAAAGATCGCAAGATTGAAACTCAAAAATGGCAAGATTGAAACTCAAAGATTGCAAGATTCAAACTCAAAGATAGCAAGATTGAATCTCAAAGATCGCAAGATTATAACTTAAAGATTGCAAGATTGAAACTCAAAGATCGAAAGATTGAAACTCAAAGATCGCAAGATTGAAACTCAAAGATCGCAAGATTTAAACTAAAAAATAGCAAGATTGAATCTCAAAGATCTCAAGATTGAAACTAAAAGATCGCAAGATTGAAAATCAAAGATCGCAAGAATGAGACCCAAAGATCGCAAGATTGAAACTCAAAGATCGAAGGATTGAAACTCAAAGAATGCAGGATTGAAACTCAAAGATCGCAAGATTGAAACTCAAAGATCGCAAGATTGAAACCAAAAGATCACAAGATTAAAAATCAAATATCGCAAGATTAAAACTCAAAGATCGCTAGATTGAAACTTAGAGATTACTAGATTGAAACTCAAAGATCGCAAGATTGAGACTCAAAGATCGCAAGATTGAAACTCAAAGATAGCAAAATTGAACCACACAGATCGCAAGTTTAAAACTCAAAGATCGCAAAATTGAAACTCAAAGATGGCAAGATTGAAACTCAAAGATCGCAAGACTTAAACTCAAAGATCGCAAGATTTAAAATCAAAAATTATAAGATCGAAACTCAAAGATCGCAAGATTTAAACTCAAAGATAGCAAGATTAAAACTCAAAGATAGCAAGTTTAAAACTCAAAGATCGCATGATTGAAACTCGAAAATCGCAAGATTAAAACTTAAAGATCACAAGATTGAAGTTCAAAGATCGCAAGATTGAAACTTAAAGATCGAACGATTGAAACTCAAAGATTGCAAGATTTAAACTAAAAAATAGCAAGATTGAAACTCAAAGATCTCAAGATTGAAACTAAAAGATCGCAAGAATGAAAATCAAAGATCGCAAGAATGAGACCCAAAGATCGCAAGATTGAAACTCAAAGATCGAAGGATTGAAACTCAAAGATCGCAAGATTGAATCTCAAAGATTGCAAGATTGAAACTAAAAGATCACAAGATTAAAAATCAAAGATCGAAAGATAGAAACTCAAAGATAGCGAGTTTGAAACTAAAAGATCGCAAGATTGAAACTCAAAGATCGCATGATTGAAACTCAAAGATCGCAAGATTAAAACTCAAAAATGGCAAGATTGAAACTCAAAGATTGCAAGATTCAAACTCAAAGATAGCAAGATTTTAACTCAAAGATCGAAAGATTGAAACTTAAAGATTGCAAGATTGAAACTCAAAGATCGCAAGATTGAAACTCAAAGATCGAAAGATAGAAACTCAAAGATAGCAAGTTTAAAACTAAAAGATCGCAAGATTGAAACTCAAAGATCGCATAATTGAAACTCAAAGATCGCAAGATTTAAACTCATAGATGGCAAGATTGAAATTCAAAGATCGCAAGATTGAAACTCGAAGATCGCAGTAATAAAACTCAAAGATGGCAAGATTTAAACTCAATTTGCAAGATTAAAACTCAAAGATAGCAAGATTAAACCTCAAATATCGCAGGATTGAACTCAAAGATCGCAAGATTGAAACTTAAAGATTGCAAGATTGAAACTCAAAGATCGCAAGATTGAAACTCAAAGATCGAACGATTGAAACTCAAAGATCGAAAGATTGAAACTTAAAGATTGCAAGATTGAAACTCAAAGATCGCAAGATTGAAACTCAAAGATCGAAAGATAGAAACTCAAAGATGGCAAGATTGAAACTCAAAGATAGCAAGATTGGAACTCAAAGATCGCAAGATGGAAACTTAAAGATCGCAAGATTGAAACTCAAAGATCGCAAAAATGAAACCCAAAGATCGCAAGATTGAAACTCAAAGATGGCAAGATTAAAATTCAAAGATCGCAAGATTGAAACACAAAGATCGCAAGATTGAAACTCAAAGATCGCAAGATTGAAATTCAAAGATCTTAAGATTGAAACTCAAAGATCTCAAGATTGAAACTCAAAGATCGCAAGATTGAAACTCAAAGATTGCAAGATTTAAACTAAAAAATAGCAAGATTAAAACTCAAAGATCTCAAGATTGAAACTCAAAGATCGCAAGATTTAAAATCAAAGATAGCAAGATTAAAACTCGAAGATCGCAAGCTAGAAATTCAAAGATAGCAAGTTAAAAACTCAAAGATCGCAAGATTGAAACTCGAAGATCGCAAGATTGAAATTCAAAGATAGCAAGTTTGAAGCTATAAGATCGCAAGATTGAAACTCAAAAATCGCATGATTGAAACTCAAAGATCGCAAGATTTAAACTCAATGATGGCAAGATTGAAACTCAAATATCGCATGATTGAAACTCAAAGATCGAGCGATTGGAACTCAAAGATCCCAAGATTGAAACTCAAAGATCGCAAGATTGAATCTCAAAGATCGCAAGATTGAAACTCAAAGATTGCAAGATTGAAACTCAAAGATCGCAAGATTGAAACTCAAAAATAGCAAGATTGAAACTCAAATATTGCAAGATTCAAACTCAAAGATAGCAAGATTTTAACTCAAATATCGAAAGATTGAAACTTAAAGATTGCAAGATTGAAACTCAAAGATCGCAAGATTGAAACTCAAAGATCGAAAGATAGAAACTCAAAGATAGCAAGTTTGAAACTAAAAGATCGCAAGATTGAAACTCAAAGATCACATGATTGAAACTCAAAGATCGCCAGATTTAAACTCATAGTTGGCTAGATTAAAATTCAAAGATCGCAAGATTGAAACTCAAAGATCGCAAGAATGAAACTCAAAGATGGCAAGATTTAATCTCAATTCGCAAGATTAAAACTCAAAGATGGCAAGATTGAAACTCTAAGATCGCAAGGTTGGAACTCAAAGATCGCAAGATGGAATCTTAAAGATCGCAAGATTGAAACTCAAAGATCGCAAGAATTAAACCCAAAGATCACAAGATTGAAACTCAAAGATGGAAAGATTAAAACTCAAAGATCGCAAGATTTAAATTCAAAGATCGCAAGATTGAAACTCAAAGATCTCAAGATTGAAACTCAAAGATCGCAAGATTGAAACTCAAAGATCGCAAGATTTAAACTAAAAAATAGCAGGATTAAAACTCAAAGATCTCAAGATTGAAACTAAAAGACCGCAAGATTGAAAATCAAAGATCGGAAGAATGAGACCCAAAGATCGCAAGATTGAAACTCAAAGATCGAAGGATTGAAACTCAAAGATCGCAGGATTGAAACTCAAAGATCGCAAGATTGAAACTCAAAAAAAAAAAAAAAAAAAAAAAAAAAAAAAAAAAAAAAAAAAAAAAAAAAAAAAAAAAAAAAAAAAAAAAAAAAAAAAAAAAAAAAAAAAAAAAAAAAAAAAAAAAAAAAAAAAAAAAAAAAAAAAAAAAAAAAAAAAAAAAAAAAAAAAAAAAAAAAAAAAAAAAAAAAAAAAAAAAAAAAAAAAAAAAAAAAAAAAAAAAAAAAAAAAAAAAAAAAAAAAAAAAAAAAAAAAAAAAAAAAAAAAAAAAAAAAAAAAAAAAAAAAAAAAAAAAAAAAAAAAAAAAAAAAAAAAAAAAAAAAAAAAAAAAAAAAAAAAAAAAAAAAAAAAAAAAAAAAAAAAAAAAAAAAAAAAAAAAAAAAAAAAAAAAAAAAAAAAAAAAAAAAAAAAAAAAAAAAAAAAAAAAAAAAAAAAAAAAAAAAAAAAAAAAAAAAAAAAAAAAAAAAAAAAAAAAAAAAAAAAAAAAAAAAAAAAAAAAAAAAAAAAAAAAAAAAAAAAAAAAAAAAAAAAAAAAAAAAAAAAAAAAAAAAAAAAAAAAAAAAAAAAAAAAAAAAAAAAAAAAAAAAAAAAAAAAAAAAAAAAAAAAAAAAAAAAAAAAAAAAAAAAAAAAAAAAAAAAAAAAAAAAAAAAAAAAAAAAAAAAAAAAAAAAAAAAAAAAAAAAAAAAAAAAAAAAAAAAAAAAAAAAAAAAAAAAAAAAAAAAAAAAAAA
Organism: Stictocephala bisonia; assembly: GCA_035578905.1. Lineage (NCBI taxonomy): Eukaryota > Metazoa > Arthropoda > Insecta > Hemiptera > Membracidae > Stictocephala > Stictocephala bisonia. Next base: position 39,616 of record JAQJVL010002209.1, read on the forward strand.
AAAAAAAAAAAAAAAAAAAAAAAAAAAAAAAAAAAAAAAAAAAAAAAAAAAAAAAAAAAAAAAAAAAAAAAAAAAAAAAAAAAAAAAAAAAAAAAAAAAAAAAAAAAAAAAAAAAAAAAAAAAAAAAAAAAAAAAAAAAAAAAAAAAAAAAAAAAAAAAAAAAAAAAAAAAAAAAAAAAAAAAAAAAAAAAAAAAAAAAAAAAAAAAAAAAAAAAAAAAAAAAAAAAAAAAAAAAAAAAAAAAAAAAAAAAAAAAAAAAAAAAAAAAAAAAAAAAAAAAAAAAAAAAAAAAAAAAAAAAAAAAAAAAAAAAAAAAAAAAAAAAAAAAAAAAAAAAAAAAAAAAAAAAAAAAAAAAAAAAAAAAAAAAAAAAAAAAAAAAAAAAAAAAAAAAAAAAAAAAAAAAAAAAAAAAAAAAAAAAAAAAAAAAAAAAAAAAAAAAAAAAAAAAAAAAAAAAAAAAAAAAAAAAAAAAAAAAAAAAAAAAAAAAAAAAAAAAAAAAAAAAAAAAAAAAAAAAAAAAAAAAAAAAAAAAAAAAAAAAAAAAAAAAAAAAAAAAAAAAAAAAAAAAAAAAAAAAAAAAAAAAAAAAAAAAAAAAAAAAAAAAAAAAAAAAAAAAGATCGAAAGATAGAAACTCAAAGATTGCAAGTTTAAAACTCAAAGATCGCAACGATTGAAACTCAAAGATCGCAAGATTGAAATTCAAAGATCGCAAAATTAAATCTCAAAGATCGCAAGATTGAAACTCAAAGATTGCAAGATTGAAACTCAAAGATCGCAAGATTGAAACTCAAAAATGGCAAGATTGAAACTCAAAGATTGCTAGATTCAAACTCAAAGATCGCAAGATTGAAACTCAAAAATGGCAAGATTGAAATGTAAAGATTGCAAGATTCAAACTCAAAGATAGCCAGATTGGAACTCAAAGATCGCAAGATTGAAACTCAAAGATCGCAAGATTGAAACTCAAAGATCGCAAGATTGAAACTTAAAGATTGCAAGATTGAAACTCAAAGATCGCAAGATTGAAACTCAAAGATCGAAAGATAGAAACTCAAAGATGGCAAGATTGAAACTCAAAGATAGCAAGATTGGAACTCAAAGATCGCAAGATGGAAACTTAAAGATCGCAAGATTGAAACTCAAAGATCGCAAGAATGAAACCCAAAGATCGCAAGATTGAAACTCAAAGATGGCAAGATTAAAACTCAATGATCGCAAGATTGAATCACAAAAATCGCAAGATTGAAACTCAAAGATCGCAAGATTGAAATTCAAAGATCGCAAGATTGAAATTCAAAGATCTCAAGATTGATACTCAAAGATCGCAAGATTGAAACTCAAAGATCGCAAGATTTAAAATCAAAGATAGCAAGATTAAAACTCGAAGATCGCAAGCTAGAAATTCAAAGATAGCAAGTTAAAAACTCAAAGATCGCAAGATTGAAACTCGAAGATCGCAAGATTGAAATTCAAAGATAGCAAGTTTGAAGCTATAAGATCGCAAGATTGAAACTCAAAAATCGCATGATTGAAACTCAAAGATCGCAAGATTTACACTCAATGATGGCAAGATTGAAACTCAAATATCGCATGATTGAAACTCAAAGATCGAGCGATTGGAACTCAAAGATCCCAAGATTGAAACTCAAAGATCGCAAGATTGAATCTCAAAGATCGCAAGATTGAAACTCAAAGATTGCAAGATTGAAACTCAAAGATCGCAAGATTGAAACTCAAAAATAGCAAGATTGAAACTCAAATATTGCAAGATTCAAACTCAAAGATAGCAAGATTTTAACTCAAATATCGAAAGATTGAAACTTAAAGATTGCAAGATTGAAACTCAAAGATCGCAAGATTGAAACTCAAAGATCGAAAGATAGAAACTCAAAGATAGCAAGTTTGAAACTAAAAGATCGCAAGATTGAAACTCAAAGATCACATGATTGAAACTCAAAGATCGCCAGATTTAAACTCATAGTTGGCTAGATTAAAATTCAAAGATCGCAAGATTGAAACTCAAAGTTCGCAAGAATGAAACTCAAAGATGGCAAGATTTAATCTCAATTCGCAAGATTAAAACTCAAAGATGGCAAGATTGAAACTCTAAGATCGCAAGGTTGGAACTCAAAGATCGCAAGATGGAATCTTAAAGATCGCAAGATTGAAACTCAAAGATCGCAAGAATTAAACCCAAAGATCGCAAGATTGAAACTCAAAGATGGAAAGATTAAAACTCAAAGATCGCAAGATTTAAATTCAAAGATCGCAAGATTGAAACTCAAAGATCTCAAGATTGAAACTCAAAGATCGCAAGATTGAAACTCAAAGATCGCAAGATTTAAACTAAAAAATAGCAGGATTAAAACTCAAAGATCTCAAGATTGAAACTAAAAGACCGCAAGATTGAAAATCAAAGATCGGAAGAATGAGACCCAAAGATCGCAAGATTGAAACTCAAAGATCGAAGGATTGAAACTCAAAGAATGCAGGATTGAAACTCAAAGATCGCAAGATTGAAACTCAAAGATCGCAAGATTGAACCTAAAAGATCACAAGATTAAAACACAAATATCGCAAGATTGAAATTCAAAGATCTCAAGATTGAAACTCAAAAATAGCAAGATTGAACCACAAAGATCGCAAGTTTAAAACTCAAAGATCGCAAGATTAAACCTCAAATATCGCAGGATTCAACTCAAAGATCGCAAGATTAAAACTTAAAGATTGCAAGATTGAAACTCAAAGATCGCAAGATTGAAACTCAAAGATCGAAAGATAGAAACTCAAAGATGGCAAGATTGAAACTCAAAGATAGCAAGATTGGAACTCAAAGATCGCAAGATGGAAACTTAAAGATCGCAAGATTGAAACTCAAAGATCGCAAGATTGAAACTCAAAGATCGCAAGATTGAAACTCAAAGATCGCAAGATTGAAACTCAAAGATCGCAAGATTGAAACTCAAAGATCGCAAGATTGAAACTCAAAGATCGCAAGATTGAAACTCAAAGATCGCAAGATTGAAACTCAAAGATAGCAAGATTGAAACACAAAGATCGCAAGATTTAAACTCAAAGATAGCAAGATTGAAACTCAAAGATCGCAAGATTGAAACTCAAAGATCGCAAGATTAAAACTCAAAGATCGCAAGATTGAAACTCAAAGATAGCAAGATTGAAACTCAAAGATCGCAAGATTGAAACTCAAAGATCGCAAGATTAAAACTCAAAGATCGCAAGATTGAAACTCAAAGATCGCAAGATTGAAATCAAAGATAGCAAGATTGAAACTCAATGATCGCAAGATTGAAACTCAAAGATCGCATGATTGAAACTTAAAGATCGCAAGATATAAACTCAATGATGGCAAGATTGAAACTCAAATATCGCAAGATTGAAACTCAAAGATCGAACGATTGAAACTCAATGTTAGCAAGATTGAAACTTAAAGATCGCAAGATTGAATCTCAAAGATTGCAAGATTGAAACTTAAAGATTGCAAGATTGAAACTCAAAGATCGCAAGATTGAAACTCAAAAATGGCAAGATTGAAACTCAAAGATTGCAAGATTCAAACTCAAAGATAGCAAGATTTTAACTCAAAGATCGAAAGATTGAAACTTAAAGATTGCAAGATTGAAACTCAAAGATCGCAAGGTTGAAACTGAAAGATCGAAAGATAGAAACTCAAAGATAGCAAGTTTGAAACTAAAAGATCGCAAGATTGAAACTCAAAGGTCACATGATTGAAACTCAAAGATCGCAAGATTTTAAACTCATAGTTGGCTAGATTAAAATTCAAAGATCGCAAGATTGAAACTCAAAGATCGCAAGATTGAACCTAAAAGATCACAAGATTAAAACACAAATATCGCAAGATTGAAATTCAAAGATCTCAAGATTAAAACTCAAAAATAGCAAGATTGAACCACAAGGATCGCAAGTTTAAAACTCAAAGATCGCAAGATTAAACCTCAAATATCGCAGGATTCAACTCAAAGATCGCAAGATTAAAACTTAAAGATTGCAAGATTGAAACTCAAAGATCGAATATTGAAACTTAAAGATCGAACGATTGAAACTCTAAGATCGCAAGATTGAAACTCAAAGATCGCAAGATTGAATCTCAAATATCGCAAGATTGAAATTCAAAGATTGCAAGATTGAAACTCAAAGATCAAACGATTGAAACTCAAAGATCGCAAGATTGAAATTCAAAGATCGCAAAATTAAATCTCAAAGATCGCAAGATTGAAACTCAAAGATTGGCAAGATTGAAACTCAAAGATCGCAAGATTGAAACTCAAAAATAGCAAGATTGAAACTCAAAGATTCGCAAGATTAAACTAAAGAATGCAAGGATTGAAACTCAAAGATCGCAAGATTGAAACTCAAAGATCGCAAGATTGAAACTCAAAGATCGCCAGATTTAAACTCAAATATCGCAAGATTGAAACTCAAAGATCGCAAGATTGAAACTTAAAGATCGCAAGATTGAAACTCAAAGATCGCAAGATTGAAACCTCAAAGATCGCAGAGATTGAAACTTAAAGATAGCAAGATTGAAACTACAAAGAATCGCAGATTGAAACTCAAAGATCGCAAGCATTGAAACTCAAAGATCGCAAGATTGAAACTCAAAGATCGCAATATTAAAACTCAAAGATCGCAAGATTGAATCTCAAAGATCGCAAGATTGAAACTTAAAGATTGCAAGATTGAAACTCAAAGATCGCAAGATTGAAACTCAAAGATCGCAAGATTGAAACTCAAAGATCGCAAGATTTAAACTCAAAGATCGCAAGATTGAAACTCAAAGATCTCAAGATTGAAACTCAAAGATCGCAAGATTGAAACTCAAAGATCGCAAGATTGAAACTCAAAGATCGCAAGATTGAAACTCAAAGATCGCAAGATTGAAACTCAAAGAATGCAGGATTGAAACTCAAAGATCGCAAGATTGAAACTCAAAGATCGCAAGATTGAAACCAAAAGATCACAAGATTAAAACTCAAATATCGCAAGATTGAAACTCAAAGATCGCAAGATTGAAACTTAGAGATTGCAAGATTGAAACTCAAAGATCGCAAGATTGAAACTCAAAGATCGCAAGATTGAAACTCAAAGATAGCAAGATTGAACCACAAAGATCGCAAGTTTAAAACTCAAAGATCGCAAAATTGAAACTCAAAGATGGCAAGATTGAAACTCAAAGATCGCAAGAATGAAACTCAAAGATCGCAAGATTTAAAATCAAAGATTGCAAGATTAAAACTCGAAGATCGCAAGTTAAAAATTCAAAGATAGCAAGTTAAAAACTCAAAGATCGCAAGATTGAAACTCGAAGATCGCAAGATTGAAATTCAAAGATAGCAAGTTTGAAACTATAAGATCGCAAGATTGAAACTCAAAAATCGCATGATTGAACCTCAAAGATCGCAAGATTTAAACTCAATGATGGCAAGATTGAAACTCAAATATCGCAAGATTGAAACTCAAAGATCGAGCGATTGAAACTCAAAGATCCCAAGATTGAAACTCAAAGATCGCAAGATTGAATCTCAAAGATCGCAAGATTGAAACTTAAAGATTGCAAGATTGAAACTCAAAGATCGCAAGATTGAAACTCAAAAATGGCAAGATTGAAACTCAAAGATTGCAAGATTCAAACTCAAAGATAGCAAGATTTTAACTCAAAGATCGAAAGATTGAAACTTAAAGATTGCAAGATTGAAACTCAAAGATCGCAAGATTGAAACTCAAAGATCGCAAGATTGAAACTCAAAGATCGCAAGTTTGAAACTAAAAGATCGCAAGATTGAAACTCAAAGATCAGCAAGATTGAAAACTCAAAGATCGCAAGATTTAAACTCAAAGATTGGCTAGATTAAAACTCAAAGATCGCAAGATTGAAACTCAAAGATCGCAAGATTGAAACTCAAAGATCGCAAGATTAAAACTCAAAGATCGCAAGATTGAAATTCAAAGATCTCAAGATTGAAACTCAAAGATAGCAAGATTGAACTCAAAGGATCGCAAGTTTTAAACTCAAAGATCGCAAGATTAAACCTCAAATATCGCAGATTAAACTCAAAGATCGCAAGATTGAAAACTTAAAGATGCAAGATTGAAACTCAAAGATCGCAAGATTGAAACTCAAAGATCGAACGATTGAAACTCAAAGATCGCAAGATTGAAACTCAAAGATCGCAAGATTGAAACTCAAAGATCGCAAGATTGAAACTCAAAGATTGCAAGATTGAAACTCAAAGATCGAAACGATTGAAACTCAAAGATCGCAAGATTGAAACTTCAAAGATCGCAAGATTGAAACTCAAAGATCGCAAGATTGAAACTCAAAGATGGCAAGATTGAAACTCAAAGATCGCAAGATTGAAACTCAAAGATGCAAGATTGAAACTCAAAGATTGCTAGATTCAAACTCAAAGATCGCAAGATTGAAACTCAAAGATCGCAAGATTGAAACTCAAAGATCGCAAGATTGAAACTCAAAGATAGCAAGATTTAAACTCAAAGATCGCAAGATTGAAACTCAAAGATCGCAAGATTGAAACTCAAAGATCGCAAGATTGAAACTTAAAGATTGCAAGATTGAAACTCAAAGATCGCAAGATTGAAACTCAAAGATCGAAAGATAGAAACTCAAAGATGGCAAGATTGAAACTCAAAGATAGCAAGATTGAAACTCAAAGATCGCAAGATGGAAACTTAAAGATCGCAAGATTGAAACTCAAAGATCGCAAGAATGAAACCCAAAGATCGCAAGATTGAAACTCAAAGATGGCAAGATTAAAACTCAATGATCGCAAGATTGAAACAAAAAGATCGCAAGATTGAAACTCAAAGATCGCAAGATTGAAATTCAAAGATCGCAAGATTGAAACTCAAAGATCTCAAGATTGAAACTCAAAGATCGCAAGATTGAAACTCAAAGATCGCAAGATTTAAACTAAAAAATAGCAAGATTGAAACTCAAAGATCTCAAGATTGAAACTAAAAGATCGCAAGATTGAAAATCAAAGATCGCAAGAATGAGACCCAAAGATCGCAAGATTGAAACTCAAAGATCGAAGGATTGAAACTTAGAGATTGCAAGATTGAAACTCAAAGATCGCAAGATTGAAACTCAAAGATCGCAAGATTGAAACTCAAAGATAGCAAGATTGAACCACAAAGATCGCAAGATTAAAACTCAAAGATCGAATGATTGAAACTTAAAGATTGCAAGATTAAAACTCAAAGATCGCAAGATTGAAACTCAAAGATCGCAAGATTGAAACCCAAAGATCGCAAGATTGAAACTCAAAGATCGCAAGATTGAAACTAAAAGATCGCAAGATTGAAACTCAAAGATCGCAAGATTGAAACTCAAAGATCGCAAGATTGAAACTCAAAGATCTCAAGATTGAAACTCAAAGATCGCAAGATTGAAACTCAAAGATCGCAAGATTGAAACTCAAAGATCGCAAGATTGAAACTCAAAGATGGCAAGATTGAAACTCAAAGATCGCAAGATTGAAACTCAAAGATCGCAAGATTTAAATCAAAGATCGCAAGATTGAAACTCAAGATCGCAAGATTGAAACTCAAAGATCGCAAGATTAAAACTCAAAGATCGCAAGATTGAAACTCAAAGATCGCAAGATTGAAACTCAAAGATGGCAAGATTGAAACTAAAGATCGCAAGATTGAAACTCAAAGATCGCAATTTTAAAACTCAAAGATCGCAAGATTTAAACTCAAAGATTGCAAGATTTGAACTCAAAGATCGCAAGATTGAAACTCAAAGATGGCAAGATTAAAGTCAAAGATCACAATTTTGAAACTCAAAGATGGCAAGATTGAAACACAAAGATCGCAAGATTAAAACTCAAAGATCGCAAGATTGAAACTCAAAGATGGCAATATTGAAACTTAATGATCGTAAGATTGAAACTCAAAGATCGCAAGAAATAAACTCAGAAGATCGCAAGATTGAAACTCAAAGATCGCAAGATTGAAACTCAAAGATCGCAAGATTGAAACTCAAAGATCGCAAGATTGAAACTCAAAGATTGCAAGATTGAAACTCAAGATTGGCAAGATTGAAACTCAAAGATAGCAAGATTGAAACTCAAAGATCGCAAGATTGAAACTTAAAGGATCGCAAGATTGAAACTCAAAGATCGCAAGATTGAAACACAAAGATCGCAAGATTGAAACTCAAAGATCGCAAGATTGAAACTCAAAGATAGCAAGATTAAAACTCAAAGATCGCAAGATTGAAACTCAAAGATCGCAAGATTGAAACTCAAAGATCGCAAGATTGAAACTCAAAGATCGCAAGATGGAAACTCAAAGATCGCAAGATTGAAACTCAAAGATCGCAAGATTAAAACTCAAAGATCGCATGATTGAAACTCAAAGATCGACAAGATTAAACTCAAAGATCGCAAGATTGAAACTCAAAGATCGCAAGATTGAAACTCAAAGATCGCAAGATTGAAACTCAAAGATCGCAAGATTTAAACTCAAAGATCGCAAGATTGAAACTCAAAGATCGCAAGATTGAAACTCAAAGATCTCAAGATTGAAACTCAAAGATCGCAAGATTGAAACTCAAAGATCGCAAGATTAAACTCAAAGATCGCAAGATTGAAACTCAAAGATCGCAAGATTGAAACTCAAAGATCGCAAGATTGAAACTCAAAGATCGCAAGATTGAAACTCAAAGATCGCAAGATTGAAACTCAAAGATAGCAAGATTTAAACTCAAAGATCGCAAGATTGAAACTCAAAGATCGCAAGATTGAAACTCAAAGATCGCAAGATTGAAACTCAAAGATCGCAAGATTGAAACTCAAAGATCGCAAGATTGAAACTCAAAGATCGCAAGAATATAACTCAAAGATCGCAAGATTGAAACTTAAAGATTGCAAGATTGAAACTCAAAGATCGCAAGATTGAAACTCAAAGATCGAAAGATTGAAACTCAAAGATAGCAAGATTTAAACTCAAAGATCGCAAGATTGAAACTCAAAGATCGCAAGATTGAAACTCAAAGATCGCAAGATTGAAACTCAAAGATCGCAAGATTGAAACTCAAAGATCGCAAGATTGAAACTCAAAAATGCAAGATTGAACTCAAAGATGCAAGATTAAAACTCAAAGATAGCAAGATTGAAACTCAAAGATCGCAAGATTGAAACTCAAAGATCACAAGATTGAAACTCAAAGATCGCAAGATTGAAACTCAAAGATCGCAAGATTGAAACTCAAAGATCGCAAGATTGAAACTCAAAGATCGCAAGATTGAAACTCAAAGATCGCAAGATTGAAACTCAAAGATCGCAAGATTGAAACTCAAAGATCGCAAGATTGAAACTCAAAGATCGCAAGATTGAAACTCAAAGATCGCAAGATTGAAACTCAAAGATCGCAAGATTGAAACTCAAAGATCGCAAGATTGAAACTCAAAGATCGCAAGATTGAAACTCAAAGATCGGCAAGATTGAAACTCAAAGATCGCAAGATTGAAACTCAAAGATCGCAAGATTGAAACTCAAAGATCGCAAGATTGAAACTCAAAGATCGCAAGATTGAAACTCAAAGATCGCAAGATTGAAACTCAAAGATCGCAAGATTGAAACTCAAAGATCGCAAGATTGAAACTCAAAGATCGCAAGATTGAAACTCAAAGATCGCAAGATTGAAACTCAAAGATCGCAAGATTGAAACTCAAAGATCGCAAGATTGAAACTCAAAGATCGCAAGATTGAAACTCAAAGATAGCAAGATTAAAACTCAAAGATCGCAAGATTGAAACTCAAAGATCGCAAGATTGAAACTCAAAGATCGCAAGATTGAAACTCAAAGATCGCAAGATTGAAACTCAAAGATCGCAAGATTGAAACTCAAAGATCGCAAGATTGAAACTCAAAGATCGCAAGATTGAAACTCAAAGATCGCAAGATTGAAACTCAAAGATCGCAAGATTGAAACTCAAAGATCGCAAGATTGAAACTCAAAGATCGCAAGATTGAAACTCAAAGATCGCAAGATTGAAACTCAAAGATTGCAAGATTGAAACTCAAAGATCGCAAGATTGAAACTCAAAGATCGCAAGATTGAAACTCAAAGATCGCAAGATTGAAACTCAAAGATCGCAAGATTGAAACTCAAAGATCGCAAGATTGAAACTCAAAGATCGCAAGATTGAAACTCAAAGATCGCAAGATTGAAACTCAAAGATCGCAAGATTGAAACTCAAAGATCGCAAGATTGAAACTCAAAGATCGCAAGATTGAAACTCAAAGATCGCAAGATTGAAACTCAAAGATCGCAAGATTGAAACTCAAAGATCGCAAGATTGAAACTCAAAGATCACATGATTGAAACTCAAAGATCGCAAGATTAATATTGGCTAGATTAAAATTCAAAGATCGCAAGATTGAAACTCAAAGATCGCAAGAATGAAACTCAAAGATGGCAAGATTTAAACTCAATTCGCAAGATTAAAACTCAAAGATGGCAAGATTGAAACTCTAAGATCGCAAGATTGGAACTCAAAGATCGCAAGATGGAATCTTAAAAATCGCAAGATTGAAACTCAAAGATCGCAAGAATTAAACCCAAGATCGCAAGATTGAAACTCAAAGATGGCAAAATTAAAACTCAAAGATCGCAAGATTGAAACTCAAAGATCGCAAGATTGAAACTCAAAGATCGCAAAGATTAAATTCAAAGATCGCAAGATTGAAACTCAAAGATCTCAAGATTGAAACTCAAAGATCGCAAGATTGAAACTCAAAAGATCGCAAGATTTAAAACTAAAAAATAGCAGGATTAAAACTCAAATATCTCAAGATTAAAACTAAAAGATCGCAAGATTGAAAATCAAAGATCGCAAGAATGAGACCCAAAGATCGCATGATTGAAACTTAAAGATCGAAGGATTGAAACTCAAAGAATGCAGGATTGAAACTCAAAGATCGCAAGATTGAAACTCAAAGATCGCAAGATTGAACCTAAAAGATCACAAGATTAAAACACAAATATCGCAAGATTGAAATTCAAAGATCTCAAGATTAAAACTCAAAAATAGCAAGATTGAACCACAAGGATCGCAAGTTTAAAACTCAAAGATCGCAAGATTAAACCTCAAATATCGCAGGATTCAACTCAAGATCGCAAGATTAAAAACTTAAAGATTGCAAGATTGAAACTCAAAGATCGGAATATTGAAACTTAAAGATCGAACGATTGAAACTCTAAGATCGCAAGATTGAAACTCAAAGATCGCAAGATTGAATCTCAAAGATCGCAAGATTGAAATTATAGATTGCAAGATTGAAACTCAAAGATCGCAACGATTGAAACTCAAAAGATCGCAAGATTGAAATTTAAAGATTGCAAGATTGAAACTCAAAGATCGCAAGATTGAAACTCAAAAATGGCAAGATTGAAACTCAAAGATTGCAAGATTCAAACTCAAAGATCGCAAGATTGAAACTCAAAAATGGCAAGATTGAAATGTAAAGATTGCAAGATTCAAACTCAAAGATAGCAAGATTTCAACTCAAAGATCGCAAGATTGAAACTCAAAGATCGCAAGATTGAAACACAAAGATAGCAAGTTTGAAACTAAAAGATCGCAAGATTGAAACTCAAAGATCGCATGATTGAAACTCAAAGATCGAAAGATAGAAACTCAAAGATGGCAAGATTGAAACTCAAAGATAGCAAGATTGGAACTCAAAGATCGCAAGATGGAAACTTAAAGATCGCAAGATTGAAACTCAAAGATCGCAAGAATGAAACCTAAAGATCGCAAGATTGAAACTCAAAGATGGCAAGATTAAAACTCAATGATCGCAAGATTGAATCACAAAAATCGCAAGATTGAAACTCAAAGATCGCAAGATTGAAATTCAAAGATCGCAAGATTGAAACTCAAAGATCTCAAGATTGAAACTCAAAGATCGCAAGATTGAAACTCAAAGATCGCAAGATTTAAACAAAAAAATAGCAAGATTGAAACTCAAAGATCTCAAGATTGAAACTAAAAGATCGCAAGATTGAAAATCAAAGATCGCAAGAATGAGACCCAAAGATCGCAAGATTGAAACTCAAAGATCGAAGGATTGAAACTTAGAGATTGCAAGATTGAAACTCAAAGATCGCAAGATTGAAACTCAAAGATCGCAAGATTGAAACTCAAAGATAGCAAGATTGAACCACAAAGATCGCAAGTTTAAAACTTAAAGATCGCAAAATTGAAACTCAAAGATGGCAAGATTAAAACTCAAAGATCGCAAGACTGAAAGTCAAAGATCGCAAGATTAAACCTCAAATATCGCAGGATTGAACTCAAAGATCGCAAGATTGAAAATTAAAAATTGCAAGATTGAAATTCAAAGATCGCAAAATTGAAACTCAAAGATTGAACGATTGAAACTCAAAGATCTTAAGATTGAAACTCAAAGCTCGCAAGACTAAAACTCAAAGATCGCAAGATTGAAACTCAAAGATCGCAAGATTGAAACTCATAGATGGCAAGATTGAAACTCAAAGATGGCAAGTTTGAAACTCAAAGATCACATGATTTAAATTTAAGATCGCAAGATTGAAACTCAAAGATTGCAAGATTGAAACTCAAAGCTCGCAAGACTAAAACTCAAATTTCGCAAGATTGAAACTCAAAGATCGCAAGATTGAAACTCATAGATGGCAAGATTGAAACTCAAAGATCGCAAGATTGAAACTCAAAGATCGCAAGATTGAAACTCAATGATAGCAAGATTATAACTCAAAGATGGCAAAATTTGAAGTCAAAGATCGCAATTTTGAAACTCAAATATGGCAAGATTAAAACTCAAAGATCGCAAGTTTGAAACTTAAAGATCGTAAGATTGAAACACAAAGATCGCAAGATTAAAACCCAAAGATCGCAAGATTTAAACTCAAAGATGGCAAGATTGAAACTCAAAGATCGCAAGATTGAAACTCAAAGATCGCAAGAAATAAACTCAGAGATCGCAAGATTGAAACTCAAAGATCGCAAGATTGAAACTCAAAGATCGCAAGATTGAAACTTAAAGATCGCAAGATTGAAACTCAAAGATTGCAAGATTGAAACTCAAGGATGGCAAAATTGAAACTCAAAGATAGCAAGATTACAACTCAAAGATCGCAAGATTAAAATTTAAGGATCACAAGATTGAAACTCAAAGATCGCAAGATTGAAACACAATGATCGCAAGATTGAAACTCGAAGATCGCAAGATTGAAACTCAAAGATAGCAAGTTAAAAACTCAAAGATCTCAAGATTGAAACTCATAGATCGCAAGATTGAAACTCAAAGATCGCAAGATTTAAACTAAAAAATAGCAAGATGGAAACTCAAAGATCTCAAGATTAAAACTAAAAGATCACAAGATTAAAACTCAAATATCGCCAGATTGAAACTCAAAGATCACAAGATTGAAACTTAGAGATTGCAAGATGAAAACTCAAAGATCGCAAGATTGAAACTCAAAGATCGCATGATTGAAACTCAAAGATCGCAAGATTTAAACTCAATGATGGCAAGATTGAAACTCAAATATCGCAAGATTGAAACTCAAAGATAAAACGATTGAAACTCAAAGATCGCAAGATTGAAACTCAAAGATCGCAAGATTAAATCTCAAAGATCGCAAGATTGAAACTCAAAGATTGCAAGATTGAAACTCAAAGATCGCAAGATTGAAACTCAAAAATGGCAAGATTGAAACTCAAAGATTGCAAGATTCAAACTCAAAGATAGCAAGATTTTAACTCAAAGATCGGAAGATTGAAACTTAAAGATTGCAAGATTGAAATTCAAAGATCGCAAGATTGAAACTCAAAGATCGAAAGATATTAACTCAAAGATGGCAAGATTGAAACTCAAAGATAGCAAGATTTTAACTCAAAGATCGAAAGATTGAAACTTAAAGATTGCAAGATTGAAACTCAAAGATCGCAAGATTGAAACTCAAAGATCGAAAGATAGAAACTCAAAGATAGCAAGTTTTAAACTAAAAGATCGCAAGATAGAAACTCAAAGATCACATGATTGAAACTCAAAGATCACAAGATTTAAACTCATAGTTGGCTAGATTAAAATTCAAAGATCGCAAGATTGAATTTCAAAGATCGCAAGAATGAAACTCAAAGATGGCAAGATTTAAACTCAATTCGCAAGATTAAAACTCAAAGATGGCAAGATTGAAATTCTAAGATTGCAAGATTGGAACTCAAAGATCGCAAGATGGAATCTTAAAGATCGCAAGATTGAAACTCAAAAATCGCAAGAATTAAACCCAAAGATCGCCAGATTGAAACTCAAAGATCTCAAGATTGAAACTAAAAGATCGCAAGATTGAAAATCAAAGATCGAAGGATTGAAACTTAGAGATAGCAAGATTGAAACTCAAAGATCGCAAGATTGAAACTCAAAGATCGCAAGATTGAAACTCAAAGATCGCAAGATTGAAACTCAAAGATAGCAAGATTGAACCACAAAGATCGCAAGTTTAAAACTTAAAGATCGCATAATTGAAACTCAAAGATGGCAAGATTGAAACTCAAAGATCGCAAGACTGAAAGTCAAAGATCGCAAGATTAAACCTCAAATATCGCAGGATTGAACTCAAAGATCGCTAGATTGAAACTTAAAAATTGCAAGATTGAAATTCATAGATCGCAAAATTGAAACTCAAAGATTGAACGATTGAAACTCAAAGATCTTAAGATTGAAACTCAAAGCTCGCAAGACTAAAACTCAAAGATCGCAAGATTGAAACTCAAAGATCGCAAGATTGAAACTCATAGATGGCAAGATTGAAACTCAAAGATGGCAAGTTTGAAACTCAAAGATCGCAAGATTTAAATTTAAGATCGCAAGATTGAAACTCAAAGATTGCAAGATTGAAACTCAAAGCTCGCAAGACTAAAACTCAAAGATCGCAAGATTGAAACTCAAAGATCGCAAGATTGAAACTCATAGATGGCAAGATTGAAACTCAAAGATCGCAAGATTGAAACTCAAAGATCGCAAGATTGAAACTCAATGATAGCAAGATTATAACTCAAAGATGGCAAAATTTGAAGTCAAAGATCGCAATTTTGAAACTCAAATATGGCAAGATTAAAACTCAAAGATCGCAAGTTTGAAACTTAAAGATCGTAAGATTGAAACACAAAGATCGCAAGATTAAAACCCAAAGATCGCAAGATTTAAACTCAAAGATGGCAAGATTGAAACTCAAAGATCGCAAGATTGAAACTCAAAGATCGCAAGAAATAAACTCAGAGATCGCAAGATTGAAACTCAAAGATCGCAAAATTGAAACTCAAAGATCGCAAGATTGAAACTTAAAGATCGCAAGATTGAAACTCAAAGATTGCAAGATTAAAACTCAAGGATGGCAAAATTGAAACTCAAAGATAGCAAGATTACAACTCAAAGATCGCAAGATTAAAATTTAAGGATCACAAGATTGAAACTCAAAGATCGCAAGATTGAAACACAAAGATCGCAAGATTGAAACTCGAAGATCGCAAGATTGAAACTCAAAGATAGCAAGTTAAAAACTCAAAGATCTCAAGATTGAAACTCAAAGATCGCAAGATTAAAACTCAAAGATCGCAAGATTTAAACTAAAAAATAGCAAGATGGAAACTCAAAGATCTCAAGATTAAAACTAAAAGATCACAAGATTAAAACTCAAATATCGCCAGATTGAAACTCAAAGATCACAAGATTGAAACTTAGAGATTGCAAGATGAAAACTCAAAGATCGCAAGATTGAAACTCAAAGATCGCATGATTGAAACTCAAAGATCGCAAGATTTAAACTCAATGATGGCAAGATTGAAACTCAAATATCGCAAGATTGAAACTCAAAGATAAAACGATTGAAACTCAAAGATCGCAAGATTGAAACTCAAAGATCGCAAGATTAAATCTCAAAGATCGCAAGATTGAAACTCAAAGATTGCAAGATTGAAACTCAAAGATCACAAGATTGAAACTCAAAAATGGCAAGATTGAAACTCAAAGATTGCAAGATTCAAACTCAAAGATAGCAAGATTTTAACTCAAAGATCAGAAGATTGAAACTTAAAGATTGCAAGATTGAAACTCAAAGATCGCAAGATTAAAACTCAAAGATCGAAAGATATTAACTCAAAGATGGCAAGATTGAAACTCAAAGATAGCAAGATTTTAACTCAAAGATCGAAAGATTGAAACTTAAAGATTGCAAGATTGAAACTCAAAGATCGCAAGATTGAAACTCAAAGATCGAAAGATAGAAACTCAAAGATAGCAAGTTTTAAACTAAAAGATCGCAAGATAGAAACTCAAAGATCGCAAGATTGAAACTCAAAGATCGCAAGATTTAAACTCAAAGATGGCTAGATTAAAATTCAAAGATCGCAAGATTGAAACTCAAAGATCGCAAGAATGAAACTCAAAGATGGCAAGATTTAAACTCAATTCGCAAGATTAAAACTCAAAGATGGCAAGATTGAAATTCTAAGGTTGCAAGATTGGAACTCAAAGATCGCAAGATGGAATCTTAAAGATCGCAAGATTGAAACTCAAAGATCGCAAGAATTAAACCCAAAGATCGCCAGATTGAAACTCAAAGATGGCAAGATTAAAACTCAAAGATCGCAAGATTGAAACACAAAGATCGCAAGATTGAAACTCAAAGATCGCAAGATTTAAATTCAAAGATCGCAAGATTGAAACTCAAAGATCTCAAGATTGAAACTCAAAGATCGCAAGATTGAAACTCAAAGATCGCAAGATTTAAACTAAAAAATAGCAGGATTAAAACTCAAAGATCTCAAGATTGAAACTAAAAGATCGCAAGATTGAAAATCAAAGATCGCAAGAATGAGACCCAAAGATCGCAGGATTGAAACTTAAAGATCGAAGGATTGAAACTCAAAGAATGCAGGATTGAAACTCAAAGATCGCAAGATTGAAACTCAAAGATCGCAAGATTGAACCTAAAAGATCACAAGATTAAAACACAAATATCGCAAGATTGAAATTCAAAGATCTCAAGATTGAAACTCAAAAATAGCAAGATTGAACCACAAAGATCGCAAGTTTAAAACTCAAAGATCCCAAGATTAAACCTCAAATATCGCAGGATTCAACTCAAAGATAGCAAGATTAAAACTTAAAGATTGCAAGATTGAAACTCAAAGATCGGAATATTGAAACTTAAAGATAGAACGATTGAAACTCTAAGATCGCAAGATTGAAACTCAAAGATCGCAAGATTGAATCTCAAAGATCGCAAGATTGAAACTTAAAGATTGCAAGATTGAAACTCAAAGATCGCAAGATTGAAACTCAAAAATATCAAGATTGAAATTTAAAGATTGCAAGATTCAAACTCAAAGATAGCAAGATTTCAACTCAAAGATTGCAAGATTGAAAATCAAAGATCGCAAGATTGAAACTCAAAGATCGAAAGATAGAAACTCAAAGATGGCAAGATTGAAACTCAAAGATAGCAAGATTGGAACTCAAAGATCGCAAGATGGAAACTTAAAGATCGCAAGATTGAAACTCAAAGATCGCAAGAATGAAACCCAAAGATCGCAAGATTGAAACTCAAAGATGGCAAGATTAAAACTCAATGATCGCAAGATTGAATCACAAAAATCGCAAGATTGAAACTCAAAGATCGCATGATTGAATTTCAAAGATCGCAAGATTGAAACTCAAAGATCTCAAGATTGAAACTCAAAGATCGCAAGATTGAAACTCAAAGATCGCAAGATTTAAACTAAAAAATAGCAAGATTGAAACTCAAAGATCTCAAGATTGAAACTAAAAGATCGCAAGATTGAAAATCAAAGATCGCAAGAATAAGACACAAAGATCGCAAGATTGAAACTCAAAGATCGAAGGATTGAAACTTAGAGATTGCAAGATTAAAACTCAAAGATCGCAAGATTGAAACTCAAAGATCGCAAGATTGAAACTCAAAGATCGCAAGATTGAAACTCAAAGATCGAACGATTGAAACTCAAAGATCTTAAGATTAAAACTCAAAGCTCGCAAGACTAAAACTCAAAGATCGCAAGATTGAAACTCAAAGATCGCAAGATTGAAACTCATAGATGGCAAGATTGAAACTCAAAGATGGCAAGATTGAAACTCAAAGATCGCAAGATTGAAATTTAAGATCGCAAGATTAAAACTCAAAGATTGCAAGATTGAAACTCAAAGATGGCAAGATTAAAACTCAAAAATCGCAGAATTGAAACTCAAAGATCGCAAGAATTAAACTCAGAGATCGCAAGATTGAAACTCAAAGATCGCAAGATTGAAACTCAAAGATCACAAGATTGAAACTCAATGATAGCAAGATTATAACTCAAAGATGGCAAAATTTGAAGTCAAGGATCGCAATTTTGAAACTCAAATATGGCAAGATTTAAACTCAAAGATCGCAAGTTTGAAACTTAAAGATCGTAAGATTGAAACACAAAGATCGCAAGATTTAAACCCAAAGATCGCAAGATTTAAACTCAAAGATGGCAAGATTGAAACTCAAAAATCGCAAGATTGAAACTCAAAGATCGCAAGAAATAAACTCAGAGATCGCAAGATTGAAACTCAAAGATCGCAAGATTGAAACTCAAAGATCGCAAGATTGAAACTTAAAGATCGCAAGATTGAAACTCAAAGATTGCAAGATTAAAACTCAAGGATGGCAATATTGAAACTCAAAGATAGCAAGATTAAAATTTAAGGATCACAAGAATTAAACTCAAAGATCGCAAGATTGAAACACAAAGATCGCAAGATTGAAACTCGAAGATCGCAAGATTGAAATTCAAAGATAGCAAGTTAAAAACTCAAAGATCTCAAGATTGAAACTCAAAGATCGCAAGATTGAAACTCAAAGATCGCAAGATTTAAACTAAAAAATAGCAAGATTGAAACTCAAAGATCTCAAGATTGAAACTAAAAGATCACAAGATTAAAACTCAAATATCGCAAGATTGAAACTCAAAGATCACAAGATTGAAACTTAGAGATTGCAAGATTAAAACTCAAAGATCGCAAGATTGAAACTCAAAGATCGCATGATTGAAACTCAAAGATCGCAAGATTTAAACTCAATGATGGCAAGATTGAAACTCAAATATCGCAAGATTGAAACTCAAAGATCGAAAGATATTAACTCAAAGATGGCAAGATTGAAACTCAAAGATAGCAAGATGGAAACTTAAAGATCGAAAGATAGAAACTCAAAGATGGCAAGATTGAAACTCAAAGATTGCATCATTGAAACTCAAGGATGGCAAAATTGAAACTCAAAGATAGCAAGATTACAACTCAAAGATCGCAAGATTAAAATTTAAGGATCACAAGATTGAAACTCAAAGATCGCAAGATTGAAACACAAAGATCGCAAGATTGAAACTCGAAGATCGCAAGATTGAAACCCAAAGATAGCAAGTTAAAAACTCAAAGATCGCAAGATTGAATCTCGAAGATTGCAAGATTGAAATTTAAAGATAGCAAGTTAGAAACTATAAGATCGCAAGATTGAAACTCAAAGATCGCATGATTGAAACTCAAAGATCGCAAGATTTAAACTTAATGATGGAAAGATTGAAACTCAAATATCGCAAGATTGAAACTCAAAGATCAAACGATTGAAACTCAAAGATCGCAAGATTGAAACTCAAAGATCGCAAGATTAAATCTCAAAGATCGCAAGATTGAAACTGAAAGTTCGCAAGATTGAAACTCAAAGATCGCAAGATTCAAACTCAAAGATAGCAAGATTTTAACTCAAAGATCGGAAGATTGAAACTTAAAGATTGCAAGATTGAAACTCAAAGATCGCAAGATTGAAACTCAAAGATCTCAAGATTGAAACTCAAAGATCGCAAGATTGAAACTCAAAGATCGCAAGATTGAAACTCAAAGATCGCATGATTGAAACTTAAAGATCGCAAGTTTTAAACTCATAGATGGCAAGATTGAAACCCAAAGATCGCAAGATTGAAACTCAAAGATCGCAAGATTGAAACTCAAAGATCGCAAGATTGAAACTCAAAGATGGCAAGATTTAAACTAAAATATAGCAAGATTGAAACTCAAAGATCTCAAGATTTAAACTATAAGATCGCAAGAATGAAAATCAAAGATCGCAAGAATGAGACCCAAAGATCGCAAGATTGAAATTCAAAGATCGAAAGATTTAAACTCAAAGATCGCAAGATTGAAACTCAAAGATCGCAAGATTGAAACTAAAAGATCACAAGATTAAAACTCAAAGATCGAAAGATAGAAACTCAAAGATAGCGAGTTTGAAACTAAAAGATCGAAGATTGAAACTCAAAGATCGCATGATTGAAACTCAAAGATCGCAAGATTAAAACTCAAAAATGGCAAGATTAAAACTCAAAGATTGCAAGATTTAAACTCAAAGATAGCAAGATTTTAACTCAAAGATCAAAAGATTGAAACTTAAAGATTGCAAGATTGAAACTCAAAGATCGCAAGATTGAAACTCAAAGATCGAAAGATAGAAACTCAAAGATAGCAAGTTTGAAACTAAAAGATCGCAAGATTGAAACTCAAAGATCGCATAATTGAAACTCAAAGATCGCAAGATTTAAACTCATAGATGGCAAGATTGAAATTCAAAGATCGCAAGATTGAAACTCAAAGATCGCAAGAATAAAACTCAAAGATGGCAAGATTTAAACTAAATTTGCAAGATTAAAACTCAAAGATAGCAAGTTTAAACTCAAAGATCGCAAGATTGAAACTCAAAGATCGCAAGAATAAAACTCAAAGATCGCAAGATTGAAAATCAAAGATCGCATGATTGAAACTCAAAGATATCAAGATTCAAACTCAAAGATCGCAAGATTGAAACTCAAAGATCGCAAGAATGAAACCCAAAGATAGCAAGAATAAAACTAAAAGATCGCAAGATTGAAACTCAAAGAATGCAAGATTGAAACTCAAAGATCGCAAGATTAAACCTCAAATATCGCAGGATTGAACTCAAAGATCGCAAGATTGAAACTTAAAGATTGCAAGATTGAAACTCAAAGATCACAAGATTGAAACTCAAAGATCGAACGATTGAAACTCAAAGATCGAAAGATTGAAACTTAAAGATTGCAAGATTGAAACTCAAAGATCGAAAGATTGAAACTCAAAAATGGCAAGATTGAAACTCAAAGATTGCAAGATTCAAACTCAAAGATAGCAAGATTGAAACTTAAAGATCGCAAGATTGAAACTCAAAAATGGCAAGATTGAAACTCAAAGATTGCAAGATTCAAATTCAAAGATAGCAAGATTTTAACTCAAAGATCGGAAGATTGAAACTTAAAGATTGCAAGATTGAAACTCAAAGATCACAAGATTGAAACTCAAAGATCGAACGATTGAAACTCAAAGATCGAAAGATTGAAACTTAAAGATTGCAAGATTGAAACTCAAAGATCGCAAGATTGAAACTCAAAGAACACAAGATTGAAACTCAAAGATCGCAAGATTGAAACTCAAAGATCGCAAGAATAAAAACTCAAAGATCGCAAGATTGAAACTCAAAGATCGCAAGATTGAAACTCAAAGATAGCAAGATTGAAACTCAAAGATCGCAAGATTGAAACTCAAAGATCGCAAGATTGAAACTCAAAGATCGCAAGATTGAAACTCAAAGATCGCAAGATTGAAACTCAAAGATCGCAAGATTGAAACTCAAAGATCGCAAGATTGAACCTCAAAGATCGCAAGATTGAAACTCAAAGATCGCAAGATTGAAACTCAAAGATCGCAAGATTGAAACTCAAAGATCGCAAGATTGAAACTCAAAGATAGCAAGATTGAAACTCAAAGATCGCAAGATTGAAACTCAAAGATCGCAAGATTGAAACTCAAAGATCGCAAGATTGAAACTCAAAGATCGCAAGATTGAAAACTCAAAAGATCGCAAGATTGAAACTCAAAGATCGCAAGATTGAAACTCAAAGATCGCAAGGATTAAACTCAAAGATCGCAAGATTGAAACTCCAAGATCGCAAGAATGAAACCAAAAGATCACAAGATTGAAACTCAAAGATCGCAAGATTGAAACTCAAAGATCGCAAGATTGAAACTCAAAGATCGCAAGATTGAAACTCAAAGATCGCAAGATTGAAACTCAAAGATCGCAAGATTGAAACTCAAAGATCGCAAGATTGAAACTCAAAGATCGCAAGATTGAAACTCAAAGATCGCAAGATTGAAACTCAAAGATCGCAAGATTGAAACTCAAAGATCGCAAGATTGAAACTCAAAGATCAGCAAGATTGAAACTCAAAGATCGCAAGATTGAAACTCAAAGATCGCAAGATTGAAACTCAAAGATCGCAAGATTGAAACTCAAAGATTGCAAGATTAAACTCAAAGTTTGCAAGATTAAAACTCAAAAGATGGCAAGATTGAAACTCAAAGATCGCAAGATTGAAACTCAAGAATCGCAAGATTGAAACTCAAAGATCGCAAGATTGAAACTCTAAGATTGCAAGATTAAAACTCAAAGATCGCAAGATTGAACTACAAAGATTGCAAGATTGAAACTGAAAGATAGCAAGATTGAAACTCAAAGATCGCAAGATTAAAACTTAAAGATCGCAAGATTTAAACTCAAAGATGGCAAGATTAGAAACTCAAAGATCGCAAGATTGAAACTAAAGATAGCAAGATTGAAACTCAAAGATAGCAAGATTGAAACTCTAAGATCGCATGATTGAATCTCAAAGATAGCAAGATTGAAACTCAAAGATCGCAAGATTGAAACTCAAAGATCGCAAGAATTGAAACTCAAAAGATCGCAAGATTGAAAATCAAAGATTGCAAGATGAAACTCAAAGATCGCAAGATTGAAACTCAAAGATCGAAAGATTGAACTCAAGAATGAAGATTGAAAACTCAAAGATCGCAAGATTGAAACTCAAAGATCGCAAGATTGAAACTCAAAGATCACAAGATAGAAACTCAAAGATCGCAAGATTGAAACTCAAAGATCGCAAGATTGAAACTCAAAGATTGCAAGATTGAAACTCAAAGATCGCAAGATTGAACTCAAAGATCGCAAGATTGAAACTCAAAGATTGCAAGATTTAAACTCAAAGATCGCAAGATTGAAACTCAAAGATTGCAAGATTGAAACTCAAAAGATCGCAAGATTGAAACTCAAAGATCGCAAGAATTAAACTCCAAAGATCGCAAGAATGAAAATCAAAGATCGCAAGATTGAAACTCAAAGATCGCAAGATTGGAAACCAAAGATCGCAAGATTGAAACTCAAAGATCGCAAGATTGAAACTCAAAGATCGCAAGATTGAAACTCAAAGATTGCAAGATTGAAACTCAAAGATCGCAAGATTGAAACTCAATTATGCAAGATTGAAAACTCAAAGATCTGCAAGATTGAAACCTCAAATGATCGCAAGATTAAAACTCAAAGATCGAAGATTGAAACTTAAAGATTGCAAGACTGAAACTCAAAGATCGCAAGATTGAAACTCAAAGATCGCCAGATTGAAACTCAAAGATCGCAAGATTGAAACTCAAAGATCGCAAGATTGAAACTCAAAGATGGCAAGATTGAAACTCAAAGATCGCAAGATTGAAACTCAAAGATCGCATGATTGAAACTCAAAGTTTGCAAGATTTAAACTCAATGATGGCAAGATTAAAACTCAAATATCGCAAGATTGAAACTCAAAGATCAAACGATTAAAACTCAAAGATCGCAAGATTGAAACTCAAAGATCGCAAAGTTAAATCTCAAAGATCGCAAGATTGAAACTCAAAGATCGCAAGATTGAAACTCAAAGATCGCAAGATTGAAACTCAAAAATGGCAAGATTGAAACTCAAAGATTGCTAGATTCAAACTCAAAGATAGCAAGATTTTAACTCAAAGATCGGAAGATTGAAACTTAAAGATTGCAAGATTGAAACTCAAAGATCGCAAGATTGAAACTCAAAGATCTCAAGATTGAAACTCAAAGATCGCAAGATTGAAACTCAAAGATCGCAAGATTGAAACTCAAAGTTCGCATGATTGAAACTCAAAGATCGCAAGATTTAAACTCAAAGATCGCAAGATTGAAATTCAAAGATCGCAAGATTGAAACTCAAAGATCTCAAGATTGAAACTCAAAGATCGCAAGATTGAAACTCAAAGATTGCAAGATTTAAACTAAAAAATAGCAAGATTGAAACTCAAAAATCTCAAGATTTAAACTAAAAGATCGCAAGAATGAAAATCAAAGATCGCAAGAATGAGACCCAAAGATCGCAAGATTGAAACTCAAAGATCGAAGGATTGAAACTCAAAGATCGCAAGATTTAATCTCAAAGATCGCAAGATTGAAACTAAAAGATCACAAGATTAAAACTCAAAGATCGAAAGATAGAAACTCAAAGATAGCGAGTTTGAAACTAAAATATCGAAGATTGAAACTCAAAGATCGCATGATTGAAACTCAAGGATCGCAAGATTAAAACTCAAAAATGGCAAGATTGAAACTCAAAGATTGCAAGATTTAAACTCAAAGATAGCAAGATTTTAACTCAAAGATCAAAAGATTGAAACTTAAAGATTGCAAGATTGAAACTCAAAGATCGCAAGATTGAAACTCAAAGATCGAAAGATAGAAACTCAAAGATAGCAAGTTTGAAACTAAAAGATCGCAAGATTGAAACTCAAAGATCGCATAATTGAAACTCAAAGATCGCAAGATTTAAACTCATAGATGGCAAGATTGAAATTCAAAGATCGCAAGATTGAAACTCAAAGATCGCAAGAATAAAACTCAAAGATGGCAAGATTTAAACTCAATTTGCAAGATTAAAACTCAAAGATAGCAAGATTAAACTCAAAGATCGGAAGATTGAAACTTAAAGATTGCAAGATTGAAACTCAAAGATCGCAAGATTGAAACTCAAAGATCGAAAGATATTAACTCAAAGATGGCAAGATTGAAACTCAAAGATAGCAAGATTGAAACTCAAAGATCGAAAGATATTAACTCAAAGATGGCAAGATTGAAACTCAAAGATAGCAAGATGGAAACTTAAAGATCGAAAGATAGAAACTCAAAGATGGCAAGATTGAAACTCAAAGATTGCATGATTGAAACTCAAAGATCACAAGATTGAAACTTAGATTGCAAGATGAAAACTCAAAGATCGCAAGATTGAAACTCAAAGATCGCATGATTGAAACTCAAAGATCGCAAGATTTAAACTCAATGATGGCAAGATTGAAACTCAAATATCGCAAGATTGAAACTCAAAGATAAAACGATTGAAACTCAAAGATCGCAAGATTGAAACTCAAAGATCGCAAGATTAAATCTCAAAGATCGCAAGATTGAAACTCAAAGATTGCAAGATTGAAACTCAAAGATCGCAAGATTGAAACTCAAAAATGGCAAGATTGAAACTCAAAGATTGCAAGATTCAAACTCAAAGATAGCAAGATTTTAACTCAAAGATCGGAAGATTGAAACTTAAAGATTGCAAGATTGAAACTCAAAGATCGCAAGATTGAAACTCAAAGATCGAAAGATATTAACTCAAAGATGGCAAGATTGAAACTCAAAGATAGCAAGATTTTAACTCAAAGATCGAAAGATTGAAACTTAAAGATTGCAAGATTGAAACTCAAAGATCGCAAGATTGAAACTCAAAGATCGAAAGATAGAAACTCAAAGATAGCAAGTTTGAAACTAAAAGATCGCAAGATAGAAACTCAAAGATCACATGATTGAAACTCAAAGATCGCAAGATTTAAACTCATAGTTGGCTAGATTAAAATTCAAAGATCGCAAGATTGAAACTCAAAGATCGCAAGAATGAAACTCAAAGATGGCAAGATTTAAACTCAATTCGCAAGATTAAAACTCAAAGATGGCAAGATTGAAATTCTAAGATCGCAAGATTGGAACTCAAAGATCGCAAGATGGAATCTTAAAGATCGCAAGATTGAAACTCAAAGATCGCAAGAATTAAACCCAAAGATCGCAAGATTGAAACTCAAAGATGGCAAGATTAAAACTCAAAGATCGCAAGATTGAAACACAAAGATCGCAAGATTGAAACTCAAAGATCGCAAGATTTAAATTCAAAGATCGCAAGATTGAAACTCAAAGATCTCAAGATTGAAACTCAAAGATCGCAAGATTGAAACTCAAAGATCGCAAGATTTAAACTAAAAAATAGCAGGATTAAAACTCAAAGATCTCAAGATTGAAACTAAAAGATCGCAAGATTGAAAATCAAAGATCGCAAGAATGAGACCCAAATATCGCAAGATTAAAACTCAAAGATCGCAAGATTGAAACTTAGAGATTGCAAGATTGAAACTCAAAGATCGCAATATTGAAACTCAAAGATCGCAAGATTGAAACTCAAAGATCGCAATATTGAACCACAAAGATCGCAAGTTTAAAACTCAAAGATCGCAAGATTGAAACTCAAAGATGGCAAGATTGAAACTCAAAGATCGCAAGACTGAAACGTCAAAGATCGCAAGATTAAACCTCAAATATCGCAGGATTGAACTCAAAGATCGCAAGATTGAAACTTAAAGATTGCAAGATTTTAACTCAAAGATCGCAAGATTGAAACTCAAAGATCGAACGATTGAAACTCAAAGATCTTAAGATTGAAACTCAAAGATCGCAAGACTAAAACTCAAAGATCGCAAGATTGAAACTCAAAGATCGCAAGATTGAAACTCATAGATGGCAAGATTGAAACTCAAAGATGGCAAGATTGAAACTCAAAGATCGCAAGATTGAAATTTAAGATCGCAAGATTGAAACTCAAAGATTGCAAGATTGAAACTCAAAGATGGCAAGATTAAAACTCAAAAATCGCAGAATTGAAACTCAAAGATCGCAAGAATTAAACTCAAAGATCGCAAGATTGAAACTCAAAGATCACAAGATTGAAACTCAATGATAGCAAGATTATAACTCAAAGATGGCAAAATTTGAAGTCAAGGATCGCAATTTTGAAACTCAAATATGGCAAGATTTAAACTCAAAGATCGCAAGTTTGAAACTTAAAGATCGTAAGATTGAAACACAAAGATCGCAAGATTAAAACCCAAAGATCGCAAGATTTAAACTCAAAGATGGCAAGATTGAAACTCAAAAATCGCAAGATTGAAACTCAAAGATCGCAAGAAATAAACTCAGAGATCGCAAGATTGAAACTCAAAGATCGCAAGATTGAAACTCAAAGATCGCAAGATTGAAACTTAAAGATCGCAAGATTGAAACTCAAAGATTGCAAGATTAAAACTCAAGGATGGCAAAATTGAAACTCAAAGATAGCAAGACTACAACTCAAAGATCGCAAGATTAAAATTTAAGGATCACAAGATTGAAACTCAAAGATCGCAAGATTGAAACACAAAGATCGCAAGATTGAAACTCGAAGATCGCAAGATTGAAACTCAAAGATAGCAAGTTAAAAACTCAAAGATCTCAAGATTGAAACTCATAGATCGCAAGATTGAAACTCAAAGATCGCAAGATTTAAACTAAAAAATAGCAAGATTGAAACTCAAAGATCTCAAGATTAAAACTAAAAGATTACAAGATTAAAACTCAAATATCGCAAGATTGAAACTCAAAGATCACAAGATTGAAACTTAGAGATTGCCAGATGAAAACTCAAAGATCGCAAGATTGAAACTCAAAGATCGCATGATTGAAACTCAAAGATCGCAAGATTTAAACTCAATGATGGCAAGATTGAAACTCAAATATCGCAAGATTGAAACTCAAAGATCGCAAGATTAAATCTCAAAGATCGCAAGATTGAAATTCAAAGATTGCAAGATTGAAACTCAAAGATCGCAAGATTGAAACTCAAAGATCGCATGATTGAAACTCAAAGTTTGCAAGATTTAAACTCAATGATGGCAAGATTAAAACTCAAATATCGCAAGATTGAAACTCAAAGATCAAACGATTAAAACTCAAAGATCGCAAGATTGAAACTCAAAGATCGCAAAATTAAATCTCAAAGATCGCAAGATTGAAACTCAAAGATCGCAAGATTGAAACTCAAAGAT
Organism: Stictocephala bisonia; assembly: GCA_035578905.1. NCBI lineage: Eukaryota > Metazoa > Arthropoda > Insecta > Hemiptera > Membracidae > Stictocephala > Stictocephala bisonia. The sequence goes on from JAQJVL010002209.1 coordinate 67,794, forward strand.
CGCAAGATTGAAACTCAAAAATGGCAAGATTGAAACTCAAAGATTGCTAGATTCAAACTCAAAGATAGCAAGATTTTAACTCAAAGATCGGAAGATTGAAACTTAAAGATTGCAAGATTGAAACTCAAAGATCGCAAGATTGAAACTCAAAGATCTCAAGATTGAAACTCAAAGATCGCAAGATTGAAACTCAAAGATCGCAAGATTGAAACTCAAAGTTCGCATGATTGAAACTCAAAGATCGCAAGATTTAAACTCAAAGATCGCAAGATTGAAATTCAAAGATCGCAAGATTGAAACTCAAAGATCTCAAGATTGAAACTCAAAGATCGCAAGATTGAAACTTAAAGATTGCAAGATTTAAACTAAAAAATAGCAAGATTGAAACTCAAAAATCTCAAGATTTAAACTAAAAGATCGCAAGAATGAAAATCAAAGATCGCAAGAATGAGACCCAAAGATCGCAAGATTGAAACTCAAAGATCGAAGGATTGAAACTCAAAGATCGCAAGATTGAATCTCAAAGATCGCAAGATTGAAACTAAAAGATCACAAGATTAAAACTCAAAGATCGAAAGATAGAAACTCAAAGATAGCGAGTTTGAAACTAAAAGATCGAAGATTGAAACTCAAAGATCGCATGATTGAAACTCAAAGATCGCAAGATTAAAACTCAAAAATGGCAAGATTGAAACTCAAAGATTGCAAGATTTAAACTCAAAGATAGCAAGATTTTAACTCAAAGATCAAAAGATTGAAACTTAAAGATTGCAAGATTGAAACTCAAAGATCGCAAGATTGAAACTCAAAGATCGAAACATAGAAACTCAAAGATAGCAAGTTTGAAACTAAAAGATCGCAAGATTGAAACTCTAAGATCGCATAATTGAAACTCAAAGATCGCAAGATTTAAACTCATAGATGGCAAGATTGAAATTCAAAGATCGCAAGATTGAAACTCAAAGATCGCAAGAATAAAACTCAAAGATGGCAAGATTTAAACTCAATTTGCAAGATTAAAACTCAAAGATAGCAAGATTAAACTCAAAGATCGCAAGATTGAAACTCAAAGATCGCAAGAATAAAACTCAAAGATCGCAAGATTGAAACTCAAAGATCGCATGATTGAAACTCAAAGATATCAAGATTCAAACTCAAAGATCGCAAGATTGAAACTCAAAGATCGCAAGAATGAAACCCAAAGATCGCAAGAATAAAACTAAAAGATCGCAAGATTGAAACTCAAAGAATGCAAGATTGAAAATCAAAGATCGCAAGATTAAACCTCAAATATCGCAGGATTGAACTCAAAGATCGCAAGATTGAAACTTAAAGATTGCAAGATTGAATCTCAAAGATCACAAGATTGAAACTCAAAGATCGAACGATTGAAACTCAAAGATCGAAAGATTAAAACTTAAAGATTGCAAGATTGAAACTCAAAGATCGAAAGATTGAAACTCAAAAATGGCAAGATTGAAACTCAAAGATTGCAAGATTCAAACTCAAAGATAGCAAGATTGAAACTTAAAGATCGCAAGATTGAAACTCAAAGATCGCAAGATTGAAACTCAAAGATCGAAAGATATTAACTCAAAGATGGCAAGATTGAAACTCAAAGATAGCAAGATTGAAACTCAAAGATCGAAAGATATTAACTCAAAGATGGCAAGATTGAAACTCAAAGATAGCAAGATGGAAACTTAAAGATCGAAAGATAGAAACTCAAAGATGGCAAGATTGAAACTCAAAGATTGCATGATTGAAACTCAAGGATGGCAAAATTGAATCTCAAAGATAGCAAGATTACAACTCAAAGATCGCAAGATTAAAATTTAAGGATCACAAGATTGAAACTCAAAGATCGCAAGATTAAAACACAAAGATCGCAAGATTGAAACTCAAAGATTGCAAGATTGAAACTCAAAGATAGCAAGTTAAAAACTCAAAGATCGCAAGATTGAAACTCAAAGATCGCAAGATTGAAACTCAAAGATTGCAAGATTTAAACTAAAAAATAGGAAGATTGAAACTCAAAGATCTCAAGATTGAAACTAAAAGATCGCAAGAATGAAAATCAAAGATCGCAAGAATGAGACCCAAAGATCGCAAGATTGAAACTCAAAGATCGAAGGATTGAAACTCAAAGATCGCAAGATTGAATCTCAAAGATCGCAAGATGGAAACTAAAAGATCACAAGATTAAAACTCAAAGATCGAAAGATAGAAACTCAAAGATAGCGAGTTTGAAACTAAAAGATCGAAGATTGAAACTCAAAGATCGCATGATTGAAACTCAAAGATCGCAAGATTAAAACTCAAAAATGGCAAGATTGAAACTCAAAGATTGCAAGATTTAAACTCAAAGATAGCAAGATTTTAACTCAAAGATCAAAAGATTGAAACTTAAAGATTGCAAGATTGAAACTCAAAGATTGCAAGATTGAAACTCAAATATCGAAAGATAGAAACTCAAAGATAGCAAGTTTGAAACTAAAAGATCGCAAGATTGAAACTCAAAGATCGCATAATTGAAACTCAAAGATCGCAAGATTTAAACTCATAGATGGCAAGATTGAAATTCAAAGATCGCAAGATTGAAACTCAAAGATCGCAAGAATAAAACTCAAAGATGGCAAGATTTAAACTCAATTTGCAAGATTAAAACTCAAAGATAGCAAGATTAAACTCAAAGATCGCAAGATTAAAACTCAAAGATTGCAAGAATAAATCTCAAAGATCGCAAGCTTAAAACTCAAAGATCGCATGATTGAAACTCAAAGATATCAAGATTCAAACTCAAAGATCGCAAGATTGAAACTCAAAGATCGCAAGAATGAAACCCAAAGATCGCAAGAATAAAACTAAAAGATCGCAAGATTGAAACTCAAAGAATGCAAGATTGAAAATCAAAGATCGCAAGATTAAACCTCAATTATCGCAGGATTGAACTCAAAGATCGCAAGATTGAAACTTAAAGATTGCAAGATTGAAACTCAAAGATCGCAAGATTGAAACTCAAAGATCGAATGATTGAAACTCAAAGATCGAAAGATTGAAACTTAAAGATTGCAAGATTGAAACTCAAAGATCGAAAGATTGAAACTCAAAGATCGAAAGATAGAAACTCAAAGATGGCAAGATTGAAACTCAAAGATAGCAAGATTGGAACTCAAAGATCGCAAGATTGAAACTTAAAGATCGCAAGATTGAAACTCAAAGATCGCAAGATTTAAACTAAAAAATAGCAAGATTGAAACTCAAAGATCTCAAGATTGAAACTAAAAGATCGCAAGATTGAAAATCAAAGATCGCAAGAATAAGACCCAAAGATCGCAAGATTGAAACTCAAAGATCGAAGGATTGAAACTTAGAGATTGCAAGATTGAAACTCAAAGATCGCAAGATTGAAACTCAAAGATCGCAAGATTGAAACTCAAAGATCGCAAGATTGAACGACAAAGATCGCAAGTTTAAAACTCAAAGATCGCAAAATTGAAACTCAAAGATGGCAAGATTGAAACTCAAAGATCGCAAGACTGAAAGTCAAAGATCGCAAGATTAAACCTCAAATATCGCAGGATTGAACTCAAAGATCGCAAGATTGAAACTTATAAATTGCAAGATTGAAACTCAAAGATCGCAAGATTGAAACTCAAAGATCGAACGATTGAAACTCAAAGATCTTAAGATTGAAACTCAAAGCTCGCAAGACTAAAACTCAAAGATCGCAAGATTGAAACTCAAAGATCGCAAGATTGAAACTCATAGATGGCAAGATTGAAACTCAAAGATGGCAAGATTGAAACTCAAAGATCGCAAGATTGAAATTTAAGATCGCAAGATTGAAACTCAAAGATTGCAAGATTGAAACTCAAAGATGGCAAGATTAAAACTCAAAAATCGCAGAATTGAAACTCAAAGATCGCAAGAATTAAACTCAGAGATCGCAAGATTGAAACTCAAAGATCGCAAGATTGAAACTCAAAGATCACAAGATTGAAACTCAATGATAGCAAGATTATAACTCAAAGATGGCAAAATTTGAAGTCAAGGATCGCAATTTTGAAACTCAAATATGGCAAGATTTAAACTCAAAGATCGCAAGTTTGAAACTTAAAGATCGTAAGATTGAAACACAAAGATCGCAAGATTAAAACCCAAAGATCGCAAGATTTAAACTCAAAGATGGCAAGATTGAAACTCAAAAATCGCAAGATTGAAACTCAAAGATCGCAAGAAATAAACTCAAAGATCGCAAGATTGAAACTCAAAGATCGCAAGATTGAAACTCAAAGATCGCAATATTGAAACTTAAAGATCGCAAGATTGAAACTCAAAGATTGCAAGATTAAAACTCAAGGATGGCAAAATTGAAACTCAAAGATAGCAAGACTACAACTCAAAGATCGCAAGATTAAAATTTAAGGATCACAAGATTGAAACTCAAAGATCGCAAGATTGAAACACAAAGATCGCAAGATTGAAACTCGAAGATCGCAAGATTGAAACTCAAAGATAGCAAGTTAAAAACTCAAAGATCTCAAGATTGAAACTCATAGATCGCAAGATTGAAACTCAAAGATCACAAGATTTAAACTAAAAAATAGCAAGATTGAAACTCAAAGATCTCAAGATTAAAACTAAAAGATTACAAGATTAAAACTCAAATATCTCAAGATTGAAACTCAAAGATCACAAGATTGAAACTTAGAGATTGCCAGATGAAAACTCAAAGATCGCAAGATTGAAACTCAAAGATCGCATGATTGAAACTCAAAGATCGCAAGATTTAAACTCAATGATGGCAAGATTGAAACTCAAATATCGCAAGATTGAAACTCAAAGATCGCAAGATTAAATCTCAAAGATCGCAAGATTGAAACTCAAAGATTGCAAGATTGAAACTCAAAGATCGCAAGATTGAAACTCAAAAATGGCAAGATTGAAACTCAAAGATCGCAAGATTGAAACTCAAAGATCGCATGATTGAAACTCAAAGTTTGCAAGATTTAAACTCAATGATGGCAAGATTAAAACTCAAATATCGCAAGATTGAAACTCAAAGATCAAACGATTAAAACTCAAAGATCGCAAGATTGAAACTCAAAGATCGCAAAATTAAATCTCAAAGATCGCAAGATTGAAACTCAAAGATCGCAAGATTGAAACTCAAAGATTGCAAGATTGAAACTCAAAAATGGCAAGATTGAAACTCAAAGATTGCTAGATTCAAACTCAAAGATAGCAAGATTTTAACTCAAAGATCGGAAGATTGAAACTTAAAGATTGCAAGATTGAAACTCAAAGATCGCAAGATTGAAACTCAAAGATCTCAAGATTGAAACTCAAAGATCGCAAGATTGAAACTCAAAGATCGCAAGATTGAAACTCAAAGTTCGCATGATTGAAACTCAAAGATCGCAAGATTTAAACTCAAAGATCGCAAGATTGAAATTTAAAGATCGCAAGATTGAAACTCAAAGATCTCAAGATTGAAACTCAAAGATCGCAAGATTGAAACTCAAAGATTGCAAGATTTAAACTAAAAAATAGCAAGATTGAAACTCAAAAATCTCAAGATTTAAACTAAAAGATCGCAAGAATGAAAATCAAAGATCGCAAGAATGAGACCCAAAGATCGCAAGATTGAAACTCAAAGATCGAAGGATTGAAACTCAAAGATCGCAAGATTGAATCTCAAAGATCGCAAGATTGAAACTAAAAGATCACAAGATTAAAACTCAAAGATCGAAAGATAGAAACTCAAAGATAGCGAGTTTGAAACTAAAAGATCGAAGATTGAAACTCAAAGATCGCATGATTGAAACTCAAAGATCGCAAGATTAAAACTCAAAAATGGCAAGATTGAAACTCAAAGATTGCAAGATTTAAACTCAAAGATAGCAAGATTTTAACTCAAAGATCAAAAGATTGAAACTTAAAGATTGCAAGATTGAAACTCAAAGATCGCAGGATTGAAACTCAAAGATCGAAAGATAGAAACTCAAAGATAGCAAGTTTGAAACTAAAATATCGCAAGATTGAAACTCAAAGATCGCATAATTGAAACTCAAAGATCGCAAGATTTAAACTCATAGATGGCAAGATTAAAATTCAAAGATCGCAAGATTGAAACTCAAAGATCGCAAGAATAAAACTCAAAGATGGCAAGATTTAAACTCAATTTGCAAGATTAAAACTCAAAGATAGCAAGATTAAACTCAAAGATCGCAAGATTGAAACTCAAAGATCGCAAGAATAAAACTCAAAGATCGCAAGATTGAAACTCAAAGATCGCATGATTGAAACTCAAAGATATCAAGATTCAAACTCAAAGATCGCAAGATTGAAACTCAAAGATCGCAAGAATGAAACCCAAAGATCGCAAGAATAAAACTAAAAGATCGCAAGATTGAAACTCAAAGAATGCAAGATTGAAAATCAAAGATTGCAAGATTAAACCTCAAATATCGCAGGATTGAACTCAAAGATCGCAAGATTGAAACTTAAAGATTGCAAGATTGAATCTCAAAGATCACAAGATTGAAACTCAAAGATCGAACGATTGAAACTCAAAGATCGAAAGATTAAAACTTAAAGATTGCAAGATTGAAACTCAAAGATCGAAAGATTGAAACTCAAAAATGGCAAGATTGAAACTCAAAGATTGCAAGATTCAAACTCAAAGATAGCAAGATTGAAACTTAAAGATCGCAAGATTGAAACTCAAAGATCGCAAGATTGAAACTCAAAGATCGAAAGATATTAACTCAAAGATGGCAAGATTGAAACTCAAAGATAGCAAGATTGAAACTCAAAGATCGAAAGATATTAACTCAAAGATGGCAAGATTGAAACTCAAAGATAGCAAGATGGAAACTTAAAGATCGAAAGATAGAAACTCAAAGATGGCAAGATTGAAACTCAAAGATTGCATGATTGAAACTCAAGGATGGCAAAATTGAAACTCAAAGATAGCAAGATTACAACTCAAAGATCGCAAGATTAAAATTTAAGGATCACAAGATTGAAACTCAAAGATCGCAAGATTAAAACACAAAGATCGCAAGATTGAAACTCAAAGATTGCAAGATTGAAACTCAAAGATAGCAAGTTAAAAACTCAAAGATCGCAAGATTGAAACTCAAAGATCGCAAGATTGAAACTCAAAGATTGCAAGATTTAAACTAAAAAATAGCAAGATTGAAACTCAAAGATCTCAAGATTGAAACTAAAAGATCGCAAGAATGAAAATCAAAGATCGCAAGAATGAGACCCAAAGATCGCAAGATTGAAACTCAAAGATCGAAGGATTGAAACTCAAAGATCGCAAGATTGAAACTCAAAAATCGCAAGATTGAAACTAAAAGATCACAAGATTAAAACTCAAAGATCGAAAGATAGAAACTCAAAGATAGCGAGTTTGAAACTAAAAGATCGAAGATTGAAACTCAAAGATCGCATGATTGAAACTCAAAGATCGCAAGATTAAAACTCAAAAATGGCAAGATTGAAACTCAAAGATTGCAAGATTTAAACTCAAAGATAGCAAGATTTTAACTCAAAGATCAAAAGATTGAAACTTAAAGATTGCAAGATTGAAACTCAAAGATCGAAAGATAGAAACTCAAAGATAGCAAGTTTGAAACTAAAAGATCGCAAGATTGAAACTCAAAGATCGCATAATTCAAACTCAAAGATCGCAAGATTTAAACTCATAGATGGCAAGATTGAAATTCAAAGATCGCAAGATAGAAACTCAAAGATCGCAAGAATAAAACTCAAAGATGGCAAGATTTAAACTCAATTTGCAAGATTAAAACTCAAAGATAGCAAGATTAAACTCAAAGATCGCAAGATTGAAACTCAAAGATCGCAAGAATAAATCTCAAAGATCGCAAGATTGAAACTCAAAGATCGCATGATTGAAACTCAAAGATATCAAGATTCAAACTCAAAGATCGCAAGATTGAAACTCAAAGATCGCAAGATGGAAACTTAAAGATCGCAAGATTAAAACTAAAAGATCGCAAGATTAAAACTTAAAGAATGCAAGATTGAAAATCAAAGATCGCAAGATTAAACCTCAATTATCGCAGGATTGAACTCAAAGATCGCAAGATTGAAACTTAAAGATTGCAAGATTGAAACTCAAAGATCGCAAGATTGAAACTCAAAGATCGAACGATTGAAACTCAAAGATCGAAAGATTGAAACTTAAAGATTGCAAGATTGAAACTCAAAGATCGAAAGATTGAAACTCAAAGATCGAAAGATAGAAACTCAAAGATGGCAAGATTGAAACTCAAAGATAGCAAGATTGGAACTCAAAGATCGCAAGATGGAAACTTAAAGATCGCAAGATTGAAACTCAAAGATCGCAAAAATAAAACCCAAAGATCGCAAGATTGAAACTCAAAGATGGCAAGATTAAAATTCAAATATCGCAAAATTGAAACACAAAGATCGCAAGATTGAAACTCAAAGATCGCAAGATTGAAATTCAAAGATCGCAAGATTGAAACTCAAAGATCTCAAGATTGAAACTCAAAGATCGCAAGATTGAAACTCAAAGATTGCAAGATTTAAACTAAAAAATAGCAAGATTGAAACTCAAAGATCTCAAGATTGAAACTAAAAGATCGCAAGATTGAAACTCAAAGATCGCAAGATTGAAACCAAAAGATCACAAGATTAAAACTCAAATATCGCAAGATTAAAACTCAAAGATCGCAAGATTGAAACTCAAAGATCGAAAGATATTAACTCAAAGATGGCAAGATTGAAACTCAAAGATAGCAAGATGGAAACTTAAAGATCGAAAGATAGAAACTCAAAGATGGCAAGATTGAAACTCAAAGATTGCATGATTGAAACTCAAGGATGGCAAAATTGAAGCTCAAAGATAGCAAGATTACAACTCAAAGATCGCAAGATTAAAATTTAAGGATCACAAGATGGAAACTCAAAGATCGCAAGATTGAAACACAAAGATCGCAAGATTGAAACTCGAAGATCGCAAGATTGAAACTCAAAGATAGCAAGTTAAAAACTCAAAGATCGCAAGATTGAATCTCGAAGATCGCAAGATTGAAATTCAAAGATAGCAAGTTAGAAACTATAAGATCGCAAGATTGAAACTCAAAGATCGCATGATTGAAACTCATAGATAGCAAGATTTAAACTCAATGATGGAAAGATTGAAACTCAAATATCGCAAGATTGAAACTCAAAGATCAAACGATTGAAACTCAAAGATCGCAAGATTGAAACTAAAAGATCGCAAGATTAAATCTCAAAGATCGCAAGATTGAAACTCAAAGATTGCAAGATTGAAACTCAAAGATCGCAAGATTGAAACTCAAAAATGGCAAGATTGAAACTCAAAGATTGCAAGATTCGAACTCAAAGATAGCAAGATTTTAACTCAAAGATCGGAAGATTGAAACTTAAAGATTGCAAGATAGAAAGTCAAAGATCACAAGATTGAAACTCAAAGATCGAAAGATAGAAACTCAAAGATGGCAAGATTGAAACTCAAAGATCTCAAGATTGAAACTAAAAGATCGCAAGATTGAAAATCAAAGATCGCAAGAATGAGACCCAAAGATCGCAAGATTGAAACTCAAAGATCGAAGGATTGAAACTCAAAGATCGCAGGATTGAAACTCAAAGATCGCAAGATTGAAACTCAAAGATCGCAAGATTGAAACTAAAAGATCACAAGATTAAAACTCAAATATCGCAAGATTGAAACTCAAAGATCGCAAGATTGAAAATTAGAGATTGCAAGATTGAAACTCAAAGATCGCAAGATTGAAACTCAAAGATCGCAAGATTGAAACTCAAAAATAGCAAGATTGAACCACAAAGATCGCAAGTTTAAAACTCAAAGATCGCAAGATTAAACCTCAAATATCGCAGGATTGAACTCAAAGATCGCAAGATTGAAACTTAAAGATTGCAAGATTGAAACTCAAAGATCGCAAGATTGAAACTCAAAGATCGAACGAATGAAACTCTAAGATCGCAAGATTGAAACTCAAAGATCGCAAGATTGAATCTCAAAGATCGCAAGATTGAAACTCAAAGATCGCATGATTAAAACTCAAAGATCGCAAGATTGAAACTCAAATATGGCAAGATTGAAACTCAAAGATCGCAAGATTGAAACTCAAAGATCGCAAGATTGAAACTCAAAGATCGCAAGATTGAAACTGAAAGATCACAAGATTGAAACTCAAAGGTCGCAAGATTGAAACTCAAAGATTGCAAGATTGAAACTCAAAGATCGCAAGATTGAAACTCAAAAATGGCAAGATTGAAACTCAAAGATTGCTAGATTCAAACTCAAAGATAGCAAGATTTTAACTCAAAGATCGGAAGATTGAAATTTAAAGATTGCAAGATTGAAACTCAAAGATCGCAAGATTGAAACTCAAAGATCTCAAGATTGAAACTCAAAGATCGCAAGATTGAAACTCAAAGATCGCAAGATTTAAACTCAAAGATCGCATGATTGAAACTCAAAGATCGCAAGATTTAAACTCAAAGATCGCAAGATTGAAATTCAAAGATCGCAAGATTGAAACTCAAAGATCTCAAGATTGAAACTCAAAGATCGCAAGATTGAAACTCAAAGATTGCAAGATTTAAACTAAAAAATAGCAAGATTGAAACTCAAAGATCTCAAGATTTAAACTAAAAGATCGCAAGAATGAAAATCAAAGATCGCAAGAATGAGACCCAAAGATCGCAAGATTGAAACTCAAAGATCGAAGGATTGAAACTCAAAGATCGCAAGATTGAATCTCAAAGATCGCAAGATTGAAACTAAAAGATCACAAGATTAAAACTCAAAGATCGAAAGATAGAAACTCAAAGATAGCGAGTTTGAAACTAAAAGATCGAAGATTGAAACTCAAAGATCGCATGATTAAAACTCAAAGATCGCTAGATTAAAACTCAAAAATGGCAAGATTGAAACTCAAAGATTGCAAGATTTAAACTCAAAGATAGCAAGATTTTAACTCAAAGATCAAAAGATTGAAACTTAAAGATTGCAAGATTGAAACTCAAAGATCGCAAGATTGAAACTCAAAGATCGAAAGATAGAAACTCAAAGATAGCAAGTTTGAAACTAAAAGATCGCAAGATTGAAACTCAAAGATCGCATAATTGAAACTCAAAGATCGCAAGATTTAAACTCATAGATGGCAAGATTGAAATTCAAAGATCGCAAGATTGAAACTCAAAGATCGCAAGAATAAAACTCAAAGATGGCAAGATTTAAACTCAATTTGCAAGATTAAAACTCAAAGATAGCAAGATTAAACTCAAAGATCGCAAGATTGAAACTCAAAGATCGCAAGAATAAAACTCAAAGATCGCAAGATTGAAACTCAAAGATCGAATGATTGAAACTCAAAGATATCAAGATTCAAACTCAAAGATCGCAAGATTGAAACTCAAAGATCGCAAGAATGAAACCCAAAGATCGCAAGAATAAAACTAAAAGATCGCAAGATTGAAACTCAAAGAATGCAAGATTGAAAATCAAAGATCGCAAGATTAAACCTCAAATATCGCAGGATTGAACTCAAAGATCGCAAGATTGAAACTTAAAGATTGCAAGATTGAAACTCAAAGATCGCAAGATTGAAACTCAAAGATCGAACGATTGAAACTCAAAGATCGAAAGATTTAAACTTAAAGATTGCAAGATTGAAACTCAAATATCGAAAGATTGAAACTCAAAAATGGCAAGATTGAAACTCAAAGATTGCAAGATTCAAACTCAAAGATAGCAAGATTGAAACTCAAAGATCGCAAGATTGAAACTCAAAAATGGCAAGATTGAAACTCAAAGATAGCAAGATTCAAACTCAAAGATAGCAAGATTTTAACTCAAAGATCGCAAGATTGAAACTTAAAGATTGCAAGATTGAAACTCAAAGATCACAAGATTGAAACTCAAAGATCGAAAGATATTAACTCAAAGATGGCAAGATTGAAACTCAAAGATAGCAAGATTGAAACTCAAAGATCGAAAGATATTAACTCAAAGATGGCAAGATTGAAACTCAAAGATAGCAAGATGGAAACTTAAAGATCGAAATATAGAAACTCAAAGATGGCAAGATTGAAACTCAAAGATTGCATGATTGAAACTCAAGGATGGCAAAATTGAAACTCAAAGATAGCAAGATTACAACTCAAAGATCGCAAGATTAAAATTTAAGGATCACAAGATTGAAACTCAAAGATCGCAAGATTAAAACACAAAGATCGCAAGATTGAAACTCGAAGATCGCAAGATTGAAACTCAAAGATAGCAAGTTAAAAACTCAAAGATCGCAAGATTGAATCTCGAAGATTGCAAGATTGAAATTTAAAGATAGCAAGTTAGAAACTATAAGATCGCAAGATTAAATCTCAAAGATCGCAAGATTAAAACTCAAAGATTGCAAGATTGAAACTCAAAGATCGCAAGATTGAAACCTAAAGATCGCATGATTGAAACTCAAAGATCGCAAGATTTAAACTCAATGATGGCAAGATTGAAACTCAAATATCGCAAGATTGAAACTCAAAGATCAAACGATTGAAACTCAAAGATCGCAAGATTGAAATACAAAGATCGCAAAATTAAATCTCAAAGATCGCAAGATTGAAACTCAAAGATTGCAAGATTGAAACTCAAAGATCGCAAGATTGAAACTCAAAAATGGCAAGATTGAAACTCAAAGATTGCTAGATTCAAACTCAAAGATAGCAAGATTTTAACTCAAAGATCGGAAGATTGAAACTTAAAGATTGCAAGACTGAAACTCAAAGATCGCAAGATTGAAACTCAAAGATCTCAAGATTGAAACTCAAAGATCGCAAGATTGAAACTCAAAGATCGCAAGATTGAAACTCAAAGATCGCATGATTGAAACTCAAGGATGGCAAAATTGAAACTCAAAGATAGCAAGATTACAACTCAAAGATCGCAAGATTAAAATTTAAGGATCACAAGATTGAAACTCAAAGATCGCAAGATTAAAACACAAAGATCGCAAGATTGAAACTCGAAGATCGCAAGATTGAAACTCAAAGATAGCAAGTTAAAAACTCAAAGATCGCAAGATTGAATCTCGAAGATTGCAAGATTGAAATTTAAAGATAGCAAGTTAGAAACTATAAGATCGCAAGATTAAATCTCAAAGATCGCAAGATTAAAACTCAAAGATTGCAAGATTGAAACTCAAAGATCGCAAGATTGAAACCTAAAGATCGCATGATTGAAACTCAAAGATCGCAAGATTTAAACTCAATGATGGCAAGATTGAAACTCAAATATCGCAAGATTGAAACTCAAAGATCAAACGATTGAAACTCAAAGATCGCAAGATTGAAATACAAAGATCGCAAAATTAAATCTCAAAGATCGCAAGATTGAAACTCAAAGATTGCAAGATTGAAACTCAAAGATCGCAAGATTGGAACTCAAAAATGGCAAGATTGAAACTCAAAGATTGCTAGATTCAAACTCAAAGATAGCAAGATTTTAACTCAAAGATCGGAAGATTGAAACTTAAAGATTGCAGGACTGAAACTCAAAGATCGCAAGATTAAAACTCAAAGATCTCAAGATTGAAACTCAAAGATCGCAAGATTGAAACTCAAAGATCGCAAGATTGAAACTCAAAGATCGCAAGATTGAAACTAAAAGATCACAAGATTAAAACTCAAAGATAGCAAGATTAAAACTCAAAGATCGCAAGATTAAAATTTAAGGATCACAAGATTGAAACTCAAAGATCGCAAGATTAAAACACAAAGATCGCAAGATTGAAACTCGAAGATCGCAAGATTGAAACTCAAAGATAGCAAGTTAAAAACTCAAAGATCGCAAGATTGAATCTCGAAGATTGCAAGATTGAAATTTAAAGATAGCAAGTTAGAAACTATAAGATCGCAAGATTAAATCTCAAAGATCGCAAGATTAAAACTCAAAGATTGCAAGATTGAAACTCAAAGATCGCAAGATTGAAACCTAAAGATCGCATGATTGAAACTCAAAGATCGCAAGATTTAAACTCAATGATGGCAAGATTGAAACTCAAATATCGCAAGATTGAAACTCAAAGATCAAACGATTGAAACTCAAAGATCGCAAGATTGAAATACAAAGATCGCAAAATTAAATCTCAAAGATCGCAAGATTGAAACTCAAAGATTGCAAGATTGAAACTCAAAGATCGCAAGATTGAAACTCAAAAATGGCAAGATTGAAACTCAAAGATTGCTAGATTCAAACTCAAAGATAGCAAGATTTTAACTCAAAGATCGGAAGATTGAAACTTAAAGATTGCAAGACTGAAACTCAAAGATCGCAAGATTGAAACTCAAAGATCTCAAGATTGAAACTCAAAGATCGCAAGATTGAAACTCAAAGATCGCAAGATTGAATCTCAAAGATCGCAAGATTGAAACTAAAAGATCACAAGATTAAAACTCAAAGATCGAAAGATAGAAACTCAAAGATAGCGAGTTTGAAACTAAAAGATCGAAGATTGAAACTCAAAGATCGCATGATTAAAACTCAAAGATCGCTAGATTAAAACTCAAAAATGGCAAGATTGAAACTCAAAGATTGCAAGATTTAAATAAGCAATAATAAGCAATAAGCAATAAGCAATAAGCAAGATTTAAACTCAAAGATAGCAAGATTTTAACTCAAAGATCAAAAGATTGAAACTTAAAGATTGCAAGATTGAAACTCAAAGATCGCAAGATTGAAACTCAAAGACCGAAAGATAGAAACTCAAAGATAGCAAGTTTGAAACTAAAAGATCGCAAGATTGAAACTCAAAGATCGCATAATTGAAACTCAAAGATCGCAAGATTTAAACTCATAGATAGCAAGATTGAAATTCAAAGATCGCAAGATTGAAACTCAAAGATCGCAAGAATAAAACTCAAAGATGGCAAGATTTAAACTCAATTTGCAAGATTAAAACTCAAAGATAGCAAGATTAAACTCAAAGATCGCAAGATTGAAACTCAAAGATCGCAAGAATAAAACTCAAAGATCGCAAGATTGAAACTCAAAGATCGAATGATTGAAACTCAAAGATATCAAGATTCAAACTCAAAGATCGCAAGAATGAAACTCAAAGATCGCAAGAATGAAACCCAAAGATCGCAAGAATAAAACTAAAAGATCGCAAGATTGAAACTCAAAGAATGCAAGATTGAAAATCAAAGATCGCAAGATTAAACCTCAAATATCGCAGGATTGAACTCAAAGATCGCAAGATTGAAACTCAAAAATGGCAAGATTGAAACTCAAAGATAGCAAGATTCAAACTCAAAGATAGCAAGATTTTAACTCAAAGATCGGAAGATTGAAACTTAAAGATTGCAAGATTGAAACTCAAAGATCACAAGATTGAAACTCAAAGATCGAAAGATATTAACTCAAAGATGGCAAGATTGAAACTCAAAGATAGCAAGATTGAAACTCAAAGATCGAAAGATATTAACTCAAAGATGGCAAGATTGAAACTCAAAGATAGCAAGATGGAAACTTAAAGATCGAAATATAGAAACTCAAAGATGGCAAGATTGAAACTCAAAAATTGCATGATTGAAACTCAAGGATGGCAAAATTGAAACTCAAAGATAGCAAGATTACAACTCAAAGATCGCAAGATTAAAATTTAAGGATCACAAGATTGAAACTCAAAGATCGCAAGATTGAAACACAAAGATCGCAAGATTGAAACTTGAAGATCGCAAGATTGAAACTCAAAGATAGCAAGTTAAAAACTCAAAGATCGCAAGATTGAATCTCGAAGATTGCAAGATTGAAATTTAAAGATAGCAAGTTAGAAACTATAAGATCGCAAGATTAAATCTCAAAGATCGCAAGATTAAAACTCAAAGATTGCAAGATTGAAACTCAAAGATCGCAAGATTGAAACCTAAAGATCGCATGATTGAAACTCAAAGATCGCAAGATTTAAACTCAATGATGGCAAGATTGAAACTCAAATATCGCAAGATTGAAACTCAAAGATCAAACGATTGAAACTCAAAGATCGCAAGATTGAAATACAAAGATCGCAAAATTAAATCTCAAAGATCGCAAGATTGAAACTCAAAGATTGCAAGATTGAAATTCAAAGATCGCAAGATTGAAACTCAAAAATGGCAAGATTGAAACTCAAAGATTGCAAGATTCAAACTCAAAGATAGCAAGATTTTAACTCAAAGATCGGAAGATTGAAACTTAAAGATTGCAAGACTGAAACTCAAAGATCGCAAGATTGAAACTCAAAGATCTCAAGATTGAAACTCAAAGATCGCAAGATTGAAACTCAAAGATCGCAAGATTGAAACTCAAAGATCGCATGATTGAAACTCAAAGATCGCAAGATTTAAACTCAAAGATCGCAAGATTGAAATTCAAAGATCGCAAGATTGAAACTCAAAGATTTCAAGATTGAAACTCAAAGATCGCAAGATTGAAACTCAAAGATTGCAAGATTTAAACTAAAAAATAGCAAGATTGAAACTCAAAGATCTCAAGATTGAAACTAAAAGATCGCAAGAATGAAAATCAAAGATCGCAAGAATGAGACCCAAAGATCGCAAGATTGAAACTCAAAGATCGAAGGATTGAAACTCAAAGATCGCAAGATTGAATCTCAAAGATCGCAAGATTGAAACTAAAAGATCACAAGATTAAAACTCAAAGATCGAAAGATAGAAACTCAAAGATAGCGAGTTTGAAACTAAAAGATCGAAGATTGAAACTCAAAGATCGCATGATTGAAACTCAAAGATCGCAAGATTAAAATTCAAAAATGGCAAGATTGAAACTCAAAGATTGCAAGATTTAAACTCAAAGATAGGAAGATTTTAACTCAAAGATCAAAAGATTGAAACTTAAAGATTGCAAGATTGAAACTTAAAGATCGCAAGATTGAAACTCAAAGATCGAAAGATAGAAACTCAAAGATCGAAAGATTTAAACTTAAAGATTGCAAGATTGAAACTCAAAGATCGAAAGATTGAAACTCAAAAATGGCAAGATTGAAACTCAAAGATTGCAAGATTCAAACTCAAAGATAGCAAGATTGAAACTCAAAGATCGCAAGATTGAAACTCAAAAATGGCAAGATTGAAACTCAAAGATAGCAAGATTCAAACTCAAAGATAGCAAGATTTTAACTCAAAGATCGGAAGATTGAAACTTAAAGATTGCAAGATTGAAACTCAAAGATCACAAGATTGAAACTCAAAGATCGAAAGATATTAACTCAAAGATGGCAAGATTGAAACTCAAAGATAGCGAGATTGAAACTCAAAGATCGAAAGATATTAACTCAAAGATGGCAAGATTGAAACTCAAAGATAGCAAGATGGAAACTTAAAGATCGAAATATAGAAACTCAAAGATGGCAAGATTGAAACTCAAAGATTGCATGATTGAAACTCAAGGATGGCAAAATTGAAACTCAAAGATAGCAAGATTACAACTCAAAGATCGCAAGATTAAAATTTAAGGATCACAAGATTGAAACTCAAAGATCGCAAGATTAAAACACAAAGATCGCAAGATTGAAACTCGAAGATCGCAAGATTGAAACTCAAAGATAGCAAGTTAAAAACTCAAAGATCGCAAGATTGAATCTCGAAGATTGCAAGATTGAAATTTAAAGATAGCAAGTTAGAAACTATAAGATCGCAAGATTAAATCTCAAAGATCGCAAGATTAAAACTCAAAGATTGCAAGATTGAAACTCAAAGATCGCAAGATTGAAACCTAAAGATCGCATGATTGAAACTCAAAGATCGCAAGATTTAAACTCAATGATGGCAAGATTGAAACTCAAATATCGCAAGATTGAAACTCAAAGATCAAACGATTGAAACTCAAAGATCGCAAGATTGAAATACAAAGATCGCAAAATTAAATCTCAAAGATCGCAAGATTGAAACTCAAAGATTGCAAGATTGAAACTCAAAGATCGCAAGATTGAAACTCAAAAATGGCAAGATTGAAACTCAAAGATTGCTAGATTTAAACTCAAAGATAGCAAGATTTTAACTCAAAGATCGGAAGATTGAAACCTAAAGATTGCAAGACTGAAACTCAAAGATCGCAAGATTGAAACTCAAAGATCTCAAGATTGAAACTCAAAGATCGCAAGATTGAAACTCAAAGATCGCAAGATTGAAACTCAAAGATTGCAAGATTGAAACTCAAAGATCGCAAGATTGAAACTCAAAAATGACAAGATTGAAACTCAAAGATTGCAAGATTCAAACTCAAAGATAGCAAGATATTAACTCAAAGATCGGAAGATTGAAACTTAAAGATTGCAAGATTGAAACTCAAAGATCGCAAGATTGAAACTCAAAGATCGAAAGATATTAACTCAAAGATGGCAAGATTAAAATCAAAGATAGCAAGATGGAAACTTTAAGATCGAAAGATAGAAACTCAAAGATGGCAAGATTGAAACTCAAAGATTGCATGATTGAAACTCAAGGATGGCAAAATTGAAGCTCAAAGATAGCAAGATTACAACTCAAAGATCGCAAGATTAAAATTTAAGGATCACAAGATTGAAACTCAAAGATCGCAAGATTGAAACACAAAGATCGCAAGATTGAAACTCGAAGATCGCAAGAATGAAACTCAAAGATAGCAAGTAAAAACTCAAAGATCGCAAGATTGAATCTCGAAGATCGCAAGATTGAAATTCAAAGATAGCAAGTTAGAAACTATAAGATCGCAAGATTGAAACTCAAAGATCGCATGATTGAAACTCAAAGATAGCAAGATTTAAACTCAATGATGGAAAGATTGAAACTCAAATATCGCAAGATTGAAACTCAAAGATCAAACGATTGAAACTCAAAGATCGCAAGATTGAAACTCAAAAATGGCAAGATTGAAACTCAAAGATTGCAAGATTCAAACTCAAAGATAGCAAGATTTTAACTCAAAGATCGGAAGATTGAAACTTAAAGATTGCAAGATAGAAAGTCAAAGATCGCAAGATTGAAACTCAAAGATCGAAAGATAGAAACTCAAAGATGGCAAGATTGAACTCAAGATCTCAAGATTCGAAACTAAAAGATCGCAAGATTGAAAATCAAGATCGCAAGAATGAGACCCAAAGATCGCAAGATTGAAACTCAAAGATCGAAGGGTTTAATCAAAGTGCAGGGTTGAAACTCAAAGATGCAAGATTGAAACTTAAAGATCGAAGATTGAAACTAAAATGTCCCAAAATTAAACTCAAAATCAAAGATTTAAACTCAAGATGGGAAAATTTAAATTAAGATTGCAAATTAAACTCAAAAATCGAAGATTAAAATAAAGATCCAAAATTGAAATCAAAGATCGCAAGATTTAAAACAAAGATCGCAAAATTGAAACTGAAAAATCCAAGATTGAAATCAAAATGAAAAAATTAAACTCAAAAATCGAAAAATTTAAACCGAAGATCGCAAGATTAAAATTAAAGATACAAGTTTGAAACTAAAAGATCGCAGATTGAAACTCAAAGATCGCATGATTGAAACTCAAAGATCGCAAGATTTAAACTCATGATGGCAAAATTGAAATCAAAAATCCAAGATTGAAACTCAAAGATCGCAAGAAAGAAAACCCAAAAATGGGAAGATTTTAAACTCAAATTTTGCAAGATTAAACCAAGATTTGCAATGGAAACTTAAAGTCGAAAAATGAAATCAAAGATCAAGATTGAAAACTCAAAGATTGCAGATTAAACCAAGGGGGCAAATTGAAACTCAAAATAAAAAGATTTACAACCAAAGACGCAAAATTAAATTTTAAGATCCAAGATTAAACTCAAAAATCGCAAGATTGAAACCAAAGATGCAAAATTGAAATCAAGATCGCAAAATTGAAACTAAAATACAAGTTAAAAAATCAAAGATGCAATATTAACTCAAGAGCAAGATTAATTCAAAAGATGAAGTTGAAACTAAAGATGCAAGATTGAAAACCCAAAATCGCAGATTTAAACTCAAAATCCAAGATTTAAACTCAAGATGAAAAAATTGAAACCAAAAATCGCAAGTTGAAACTCAAAGATCAAAGATTGAAACTCAAAGATCGCAAGATTAAATCAAAGATCGCAAGATTGAAATCAAAGATCGCAAGATTTAAACTCAAAAATTCAAGATTGAAAACTCAAAGATCGCAAGATTGAAACTCAAAAATGGCAAGATTGAAACTCAAAGATTGCAAGATTCAAACTCAAAGATAGCAAGATTTTAACTCAAAGATCGGAAGATTGAAACTTAAAGATTGCAAGATAGAAAGTCAAAGATCGCAAGATTGAAACTCAAAGATCGAAAGATAGAAACTCAAAGATGGCAAGATTGAAACTCAAAGATCGCAAGAATGAAACTAAAAGATCGCAAGATTGAAAATCAAAGATCGCAAGGAATGAGACCCAAAGATCGCAAGATTGAAACTCAAAAGATCGAAGATTGAAACTCAAAGATCGCAGGATTGAAAACTCAAAGATCGCAAGATTGAAACCTCAAAGATCGCAAGAATTGAGACTAAAAGATCCACAAGATTAAAACTCAAATATCGCTATGATTAACACTCAAAGATCGCAAGATTGAAATTAGAGATTGCAAGATTGAAAACTCAAAGATCGCACGAATTGAACCTCAAGATCGCAAGATTGGAAACTCAAAAATAGCAAGATTTAAACAAAAGATCGCAATTTTTAAAACTCAAAGATGCAAGATTAAACTCAAATATCGCAAAGGGGTTGAAACTCAAAGATCGCAAGATTAAACTTAAAGATTGCAAGATTGAAACTCAAAAATCGCAAGATTGAAACTCAAAGATCAAAACGAATGAAACTCAAAAATCGCAAAATGAAAACCCAAAAAAACGCAAAAAGAATTCAAAAAAACGCAAGATTGAAACTCAAAGATGCAGATTAAAAACAAAATCGCAAGATTAAACTCAAAAAATGCAGGATTTAAATCAAAGATGGAAAAAAATTAAAGTCAAAAATGCAATTTTTAAACTCCAATTTATGGCAAAAATTGAAACTAAAGATGCAAGAAATTTAAAATCAAAGATCGAAGATTGAAACTCAAAGATCGAAAAAATTGAAACTGAAAGATACAAGATTGAAAATCAAAAATCGCAAGATGAAAATAAAAATGCAAGATTTAAACTCGAAGATCGCAAGATTTTAAAATTAAAAATGGCAAGTTTAAATAAAAATCGCAAAATTTTAAAACCCAAAAATGCAGATTGAAAATCAAAGATCGCAAGATTTAAAAAAACATAGATGGAAGATTGAAAATTTAAAAAATCCAAAATTGAAACTCAAAAAATGCAAGAATGAAACTCAAAAATGGGAAAATTTAAACTAATTGCAAGATTAAAAAATCAAAGATCAAGATTTAAACTTAAAGATTGAAGATTGAAAATCAAAGATGCCCGATTAAAATCAAAAGATCAACGATTGAAAACTCAAAGATCGCAAGATTGAAATAAGATTGCAAATTGAAACTCAAAAATGCAAGTTGGAAAATCAAAGATGCAGATTGAAACTCAAAGATCGAAGATTAAACTCAAAAATCGAAAATTAAACTTTAAAAATTGCAAGATTTTAAACTCAAAGATCGCAAGATTGAAACTCAAAAAAATCGAAAAAGATAGAAACTCAAAGATGCAAGATTAAACTCAAAGATAGCAAGATTGGAAACTCAAAGATCGCAAGATGTGAAACTTAAAGAGTCGCAAGATTGAAACTAAAGATCGCAAGAATGAAACCCAAAGATCGCAAGATTGAAACTAAAAGATCGGCAAGATTAAAATTCAAATATCGCAAGATTGAAACACAAAGATCGCAAGATTAAACTCAAAGATTCGCAAGATTGAAATTCAAAGATCGCAAGATTGAAACTCAAAGATCTCAAGATTGAAACTCAAAAGTTGCAAGATTGAAACTCAAAGATCGCAAGATTGAAAACTAAAAGATCACAAGACTTAAAACACAAAATATCGCAAGATTGAAACTCAAAGATCTCAAGAATTGAAACTTAGAGATTGCAAGATTGAAACTCAAAGATCGCAAGATTGAAACTCAAAGATCGCAAGATTTGAAACTCAAAGATAGCAAGATTGAACACAAAGATCGCAAGTTTAAAACTTAAAGATCGCAAATTGAAACTCAAAGATGGCATCGATTGAAACTCAAAGATCGCAAGATCTGAAACTCAAAGATCGCAAGATTTAAAATCAAAGATAGCAATATTAAAACTTGAAAGATCGCAAGCTAGAAAATCAAAGATAGCAAAGTTTGAAAACTCAAAGATCGCAAGATTGAAACTCGAAGATCGCCAGATTGAAATTTAAAGATAGCAAGTTCTGAAACTATAAGATCGCAAGATTGAAACTCAAAATCGCAATGATTGAAACTCAAAGATCGCAATAATTAAACTCAATGATGGCAAGATTGAAACTCAATATCGCAAGATTGACACTCAAAGATCGAGCTGATTGAACTCAAAGATGTCCCAAGATTGAAACCTCAAAGATCGCAAGATTGAATCTCAAAATCGCAAGATTGAAACTCAAAGATTGCAAGATTGAAACTCAAAGATCGCAAGATTGAAACTCAAAACTGCAAGATTGAAACTCCAAGATTGCAAGATTCAAACTCAAAGATAGCATGATTTTAACTCAAAGATCGGAAAGATTGAAACATTAAAGATTGCAAGATTGAAACTCAAAGATCGCAAGATTGAAACTCAAGATCGCAACGATGAAACTCAAAGATCGCAAGATTTAAACTCAATGATGCAAGATTGAAACTCAAATATCGCAAGATTGAAACTCAAAGATGCAAGATTGAAACTCAAAGATCGCAAGATTGAAATACAAAGATCGCAAAATTAAATCTCAAAGATCGCAAGATTGAAACTCAAAGATTGCAAGATTGAAACTCAAAGATCGCAAGATTGAAACTCAAAAATGGCAAGATTGAAACTCAAAGATTGCTAGATTCAAACTCAAAGATAGCAAGATTTTAACTCAAAGATCGGAAGATTGAAACTTAAAGATTGCAAGACTGAAACTCAAAGATCGCAAGATTGAAACTCAAAGATCTCAAGATTGAAACTCAAAGATCGCAAGATTGAAACTCAAAGATCGCAAGATTGAAACTCAAAGATCGCATGATTGAAACTCAAGGATGGCAAAATTGAAACTCAAAGATAGCAAGATTACAACTCAAAGATCGCAAGATTAAAATTTAAGGATCACAAGATTGAAACTCAAAGATCGCAAGATTAAAACACAAAGATCGCAAGATTGAAACTCGAAGATCGCAAGATTGAAACTCAAAGATAGCAAGTTAAAAACTCAAAGATCGCAAGATTGAATCTCGAAGATTGCAAGATTGAAATTTAAAGATAGCAAGTTAGAAACTATAAGATCGCAAGATTAAATCTCAAAGATCGCAAGATTAAAACTCAAAGATTGCAAGATTGAAACTCAAAGATCGCAAGATTGAAACCTAAAGATCGCATGATTGAAACTCAAAGATCGCAAGATTTAAACTCAATGATGGCAAGATTGAAACTCAAATATCGCAAGATTGAAACTCAAAGATCAAACGATTGAAACTCAAAGATCGCAAGATTGAAATACAAAGATCGCAAAATTAAATCTCAAAGATCGCAAGATTGAAACTCAAAGATTGCAAGATTGAAACTCAAAGATCGCAAGATTGAAACTCAAAAATGGCAAGATTGAAACTCAAAGATTGCTAGATTCAAACTCAAAGATAGCAAGATTTTAACTCAAAGATCGGAAGATTGAAACTTAAAGATTGCAAGACTGAAACTCAAAGATCGCAAGATTGAAACTCAAAGATTGCAAGATTGAAACTCAAAGATCGCAAGATTGAATCTCAAAGATCGCAAGATTGAAACTCAAAGATCGCATGATTAAAACTCAAAGATCGCAAGATTGAAACTCAAAGATAGCAAGATTATAACTCAAAGATGGCAAAATTAAAGTCAAAGATCGCAATTTTGAAACTCAAATATGGCAAGATTGAAACTCAAAGATCGCAAGATTGAAACTCAAAGATCGCAAGATTGAAACTCAAAGATCGCAAGATTGAAACTGAAAGATCACAAGATTGAAACTCAAAGGTCGCAAGATTGAAACTCAAAGATCGCAAGATTGAAACTCGAAGATCGCAAGATTGAAATTCAAAGATAGCAAGTTTGAAACTAAAATATCGCAAGATTGAAACTCAAAGATCGCATGATTGAAACTCAAAGATCGCAAGATTTAAACTCATAGATGGCAAGATTGAAATTCAAAGATCGCAAGATTGAAACTCAAAGATCGCAAGAATGAAACTCAAAGATGGCAAGATTTAAACTCAATTCGCAAGATTAAAACTCAAAGATAGCAAGATTGAAACTTAAAGATTGCAAGATTGAAACTCAAAGATCGCAAGATTAAAACTCAAAGATCGAACGATTGAAACTCAAAGATAGCAAGATTGGAACTCAAAGATCGCAAGATTGAAACTCAAAGATCGAACGATTGAAACTCAAAGATCGAAAGATTGAAACTCAAAAATCGAAAGATAGAAACTCAAAGATGGCAAGATTGAAACTCAAAGATAGCAAGATTGGAACTCAAAGATCGCAAGATGGAAACTTAAAGATCGCAAGATTGAAACTTAAAGATCGCAAGAATGAAACCCAAAGATCGCAAGATTGAAACTCAAAGATGGCAAGATTAAAATTCAAAGATCGCAAGATTGAAACACAAAGATCGCAAGATTAAAACTCAAAGATCGCAAGATTGAAATTCAAAGATCGCAAGATTGAAACTCAAAGATCTCAAGATTGAAACTCAAAGTTTGCAAGATTGAAACTCAAAGATCGCAAGATTGAAACTAAAAGATCACAAGATTAAAACACAAATATCGCAAGATTGAAACTCAAAGATCTCAAGATTGAAACTTAGAGATTGCAAGATTGAAACTCAAAGATCGCAAGATTGAAACTTAAAGATCGCAAGATTGAAACTCAAAGATAGCAAGATTGAACCACAAAGATCGCAAGTTTAAAACTTAAAGATCGCAAAATTGAAACTCAAAGATGGCAAGATTGAAACTCAAAGATCGCAAGACTGAAACTCAAAGATCGCAAGATTTAAAATCAAAGATAGCAATATTAAAACTTGAAGATCGCAAGCTAGAAATTCAAAGATAGCAAGTTGAAAACTCAAAGATCGCAAGATTGAAACTCGAAGATCGCCAGATTGAAATTTAAAGATAGCAAGTTTGAAACTATAAGATCGCAAGATTGAAACTCAAAAATCGCATGATTGAAACTCAAAGATCGCAAAAATTAAACTCAATGATGGCAAGATTGAAACTCAAATATCGCAAGATTGAAACTCAAAGATCGAGCGATTGAAACTCAAAGATCGCAAGATTGAAACTCAAAGATCGCAAGATTGAATCTCAAAAATCGCAAGATTGAAACTCAAAGATTGCAAGATTGAAACTCAAAGATCGCAAGATTGAAACTCAAAAATGGTAAGATTGAAACTCAAAGATTGCAAGATTCAAACTCAAAGATAGCATGATTTTAACTCAAAGATCGAAAGATTGAAACTTAAAGATTGCAAGTTTGAAACTCAAAGATCGCAAGATTGAAACCTAAAGATCGCATGATTGAAACTCAAAGATCGCAAGATTTAAACTCAATGATGGCAAGATTGAAACTCAAATATCGCAAGATTGAAACTCAAAGATCAAACGATTGAAACTCAAAGATCGCAAGATTGAAATACAAAGATCGCAAATTAAATCTCAAAGATCGCAAGATTGAAACTTAAAGATTGCAAGATTGAAACTTAAAGATCGCAAGATTGAAACTCAAAAATGGGAAGATTGAAAAATCAAAAAATTCAAAATTTTAAAATCAAAAAATTGCAAGATTTTAACCAAAAAATCAAAAGATTGAAACTTAAAAATTGCAAATTAAACTCCCAAAAATCGCAAAATTTAAAATCAAAGATCGAAAGATAAAACTCAAAATTTGCAAGTTTGAAAAAAATTAAAAGTTTGCAAGATTTAAACTCAAAGATCGCCCTAAATTTAAACTCAAAGATCGCAAGATTTAAATCATAAATGGCAAATTTAAATTCAAAATCGCAAGATTTTAAACTCAAAGATCGCAAGAATAAAAAATCAAAGATGGGAAGATTTTTAAACCCCAATTTTTCAAGATTAAAACTCAAAAATAGCAAGATTAAACTCAAAGACGGGAAAATTGTAACTCAAAGAACGCAAGAATAAAACTCAAAGATCGCAAATTTAAAATCAAAAAATCGAATTTTATTTAAACTCAAAAATATCAAATTTCAAACTCAAAGATCGCAAGAATTTAAACTCAAAGATCGCAAGAATGAAAAACCCCAAAAATCGCAAGAATAAAACTAAAAAATCGCAAGATTGAAACCCCAAAGAAGGGAAGATTGAAAATCCCAAAAATTGCAAGATTAAACCTCAAATATCGCAGGATTAAATCAAAAAATCGCAAAATTTTAAACTTTAAAAATGGGAAATTGAAACTCAAAGATAGCAAGATTCAAACTCAAAAATAGCAAGATTTTAACCCAAAGATCGGAAGATTGAAACCCAAAAGATTTTCAAAATTGAAACCAAAGATCACAAATTTAAACTCAAAATCGAAAAATATTTTAACCCCAAAATGGCAAATTGAAACTCAAAGATAGCAAGATTGAAACTCAAAGATCGAAAAATATTTTAAATCAAAAGATGGCAAGGGTTTAAACTCAAAGATAGCAAGAAAGGAAACTTAAAGATCGAAAGGAAAAGAAACTCAAAGATGGCAAGATTGAAACTCAAAGATTCCTGATTGAAAAAATCAAGGATGGCAAAATTTTAAACTCAAAGATAGCCCAAAATTACAAAATCAAAAAATCGCAAGGGTTAAAATTTAAGGATCACAAAAATTGAAACTCAAAGAAACGCAAGATTGAAAAAACAAAGTTTACAAATTGAAAATCAAGATCGCAAGATTTAAAATCCCAAAAATAGCAAAATTAAAAACTAAAGATCGCAATATTGAATCTCGAAGATCGCAAGATTGAAATTCCCAAAAAAGCAAGTTAGAAAAATAAAAGATTTGGCAAGATTGAAACTCAAAGATCGCAAAAAAATTTAAACTCAAATATCGCAAATTTAAATAAATGATGAAAAGTATGAAACTCAAACTATCGGCAAGATTGAAACTCAAAGATCAAAAGATTGAAATCAAAGATCGCAAGATTGAAACTCCAAGATCGCAAGATTGAAACTCAAAGATCGCAAGATTGAAACTCAAAGATTGCAAGATTTGGGAAAATCCCCAAAAATCGCAAAATTGAAACTCAAAATGGCAAGATTTTAAAATCAAAAGATTGCAAGATTTTAAACTCAAAAGATAGCAAGATTTAATCAAAGATCGGGAAAATTGAAACTTAAAAATTTTCCCAAAATAGAAAGTCCCAAAATCAAAGGGTTGAAACTCAAAGATCGAAAGATAAAACTCAAAGATGGCAAGATTGAAACTCAAAGATCTCAAGAATTTAAACTAAAAGATCGCAAGATTGAAAATCAAAGATCCGGGAAGAATTAGACCCAAAGAAACGCAAGATTGAAATCAATGATCGAAGGATTGAAACTCAAAGATCGCAAAGGGTTGAAAAATCAAAGATCGCCGATTGAAACCCCAAAGATCGCAAGATTGAGACCCAAAAGATCACAAGATTAAAAAATCAAAAACGCAAGATTTAAAACTCAAAGATCGCAAAATTGAAAAATTTGAGATTGGGAAATTGGGAAAATCAAAGATCGCAAGGGTTGAAACCCCAAAAATCGCAAGATTGAAACCAAAAATAGCAAGATTGAAAACCCCAAAGATCGCAAGTTTAAAATCCAAAAAATCCCCAAGATTTTAAACCCTAAAATATTTGCAGGATTGGGAAACCCAAAAATCGCAAGATTTAAACTTAAAGATTCAAGATTGAAATCAAAGATCGCAAAATTGAAACTCAAAGATCAAACGAAAGAAAAATCTAACATCGCAAGATTGATACTCAAAGATCGCAAAATTGAATCTCAAAGATCGCAAGATTAAAACTCAAAGATAGCAGGATTAAAACTCAAAGATACGCAAGATTGGAAAATCAAAAAATAGCAAGATTAAACTCAAAGATGGCAAAAATTTAAAATCAAAAATCGCAAAATTTTTAAAAATCCAATTGGCAAGATTTAAACTCAAAGGTTTGCAAGATTAAAAAAAAAAGATGCAAAGATTGAAACCAAAAAATGCAAGATTGAAACTGAAAGATCCAAGATTGAAAAAATCAAAGGTCGAAAAATTGAAAATCAAAAATCGCAAGATTGAAACTCGGGAAAATCGCAAGATTTTAAATTCCCAAAAATCAAGTTTGAAACTAAAATTTCGCAAGATTGGGAAAATCAAAGATCGCATGATTTTTAAAATCAAAAATCGCAAGATTTAAAAAATCATAGGGTGGAAAAATTGGGAAATTCCCAAAAATTTGCAAAAAATTTAAACTCAAAGATCGCAAGAATGAAAATTTAAAGATGGCAAATTTAACTCAATTCGCAAGGTTTAAAAAAATCAAAGATTGCAAAAAAATTTAAAAATTAAAAATTTTCAAAAATTGAAACTCAAAGATCGCAAGATTTTAAAACTCAAAAGTCGAACGATTAAAAAATCAAAATCGCAAGATTTAAAATCAAAAATTGCAAGATTGAATCTCCCAAAAATAGCAAGGGTTTGGGAAATCAAAGGGTCCAAGATTGAAACTCAAAATCGAACGATTTTAAACTCAAAAATTTGAAAGATTTAAACTTTAAAAAAATTGCAAAAAATTAAACTCAAAGACGGGAAAATTGAAACTCAAAAAGAAAGATTGAAATCAAAGGGTGGCCCAAAATTTAAACTCAAAAAATAGCAAGGGTTGGAACTTTAAAAAACGCAAGATGGGAAAATTAAAAAATCGCAAGATTTTAAACTTTAAAGATCGCAAGAAATTTAAACCCCAAAAAAACGCAAGATTGAAACTTAAAGATGGCCCAAAATTAAAATTCAAAATCGCAAGATTGAAACACAAAGATCGAAAAATTAAAACTCCAAAAATCGCAAGATTGAAATTTTAAAAAAATCGCAAGATTGAAAATCAAAGATCTCAAAATTGAAACTCAAAAGTTTTTTCCCAAAATTGAAAATCAAAGATGCAAGATTGAAACTAAAAGGGTTTACAAGTTTAAAAAACAAATATCGCAAGATTGAAACTCAAAGTTTTCAAGATTG
Source organism: Stictocephala bisonia (assembly GCA_035578905.1). Lineage (NCBI taxonomy): Eukaryota > Metazoa > Arthropoda > Insecta > Hemiptera > Membracidae > Stictocephala > Stictocephala bisonia. The sequence continues at coordinate 97,257 of JAQJVL010002209.1, forward strand.
AAACTTAGAGATTTTAAAAATTGGAAAACCCCAAAGATTTGCAAGATTGAAACTCAAAGGGTCGCAAGATTTGAAACTCAAAGATAGCAAGATTTCCCCACAAAATCGCAAATTTAAAACTTAAAAAATCGCAAAAAAAAAACTCAAAGATGGCAGATTGAAAATAAAAAAATCGCAAGACTGAAAATCAAAAAATCGCAAAATTTTTAAAAACAAAAATTTGCAATATTAAAACTTTAAATTCCCCAAGCAAAAAATTCAAAGTTGCAAAATTTAAAAAATCCAAAAAACGCAAGATTGAAACTCGAAGATCCCCGATTTAAATTTAAAGATAGCAAGTTTGAAAAATATAAGGGTCGCAAGATTGAAATCAAAAAACGCAAAAGATTGAAACTCAAAAAAATCGCAAAAATTTAAAATCAAGATGGGGAAGATTGAAACTCAAATATCGCAAGAAATTTAAAATCAAAGATCGAGCGATTGAAACCAAAGAAACCCCAAAATTGAAACCCAAAGATCGCCAAAATTTAATCTCAAAAAAAGCAAGAATTTTAAACTCAAAAATTTTCAAGAATTGGAAAAAACCAAAAATCGCAAGATTTGAAAAAACAAAAATGGGAAGTTGAAACTCCCAAAATTGCAAGTTCAAACTCAAAGGAAAAGCAAAGATTTTAACTCAAAGATCGAAAGATTGAAACTTAAAGATTGCAAGATTGAAACTCAAAGATCGCAAGATTGAAACTCAAAGATCGAAAGATAGAAACCAAAATACAAGTTTGAAACTAAAAAAAATCGCAAGATTGAAACTCAAAGATCGAAAAATTTTAAACTCCCCAAAAAATCGCAAATTTTAAAAATCATAGATTTGGGAAGATTGGGAAAATTTAAAAAATCGCAAGATTGGAAAAATCAAAGATCGCAAGAATAAAACTTTAAATTAGGCCCCAAAATTTTTAAAATCAATTTGGCAAGATTTTAAAAATCAAAGATTCAAGATTAACTCAAAATCGCAAGATTGAAACTCAAAAATCCCCAAAAATAAAACTCAAAAAATCGCAAGATTGAAACTCAAAGATCGAATGATTGAAACTCAAAAATAACAAGATTTAAAAAATCAAAGTTTGCAAAAATGAAACTCAAAGATGGGAAGAATGAAACCCAAAGATCGCAAGAAAAAAACTAAAAAATTTGGGAAGATTTTAAACTCAAAAATGCAAGATTGAAAAACAAAGAACGCAAGGGTTAAACCTCAAATTTTCGCAGGATTGGGAAATCAAAGGGTCGCAAGATTGAAAAATCAAAAAAGGCAAAAATTGAAACTCAAAGATAGCAAGAAATTTAAACTCAAAATAGCAAATTTTAACTCAAAGATCGGAAATTTAAACTTAAAAAATTGCAAATTGGGGGGAAATCAAAGATCACAAGATTGAAAAATCCAAAAATCAAAGAAATTAACTCAAAAGATGGCAAATTGAAACTCAAAGTTTGCAAGTTTTAAACTAAAGATCGAAAGATTTAAACCCCAAAAAATGGCAAGATTGAAACCCAAAAATAGCAAAAATGGAAACTTAAAAATGGAAAGATAAAAAACTCAAAGATGGCAAGATTGAAAATCAAAGATTGGGATGATTGAAACTCAAGGATGGCAAAATTGAAAAATCCAAAAATAGCAAATTACCCAAAAAAAAGATGCAAGATTAAAATTTAAAAGGGTCACAAGATTTAAAAATCAAAGACGCAAGATTTAAACACAAAAATCGCAAGATTGAAACTCGAAGATCGCAAAATTGAAACCAAAGATTGCAAGTTAAAAACTCAAATATCGCAATATTGAATCTCGAAGATCCCCAAATTTGAAATTCAAAGATAGCAAGTTAGAAATAAAAGATCGCCCGATTGAAAAAATCAAAATCGCATGAATTGGGAAAACTCCCAAAAATCGCAAGATTTAAATCAATGATGAAAAAATTGAAACTCAAATATCGCAAAAATTGGAAATCAAGATCAAAAGATTGAAACTCAAAGATCCAAAAGATTGAAAATCAAAGAACGCAAGATTGAAACTCCAAAAATCGCAAGATTAAAAAACCCAAAAATTTCAAGATTGGGAAAATCAAAAAATCCCCAAAAATTGAAACTCAAAAATGGCAAGATTTAAAAATCAAAGATTGCAAGATTCAAAATCAAAAATAGCAAAATTTTAAATCAAAGATCGGGGAAAATTGAAACTTAAAGATTGCAAATAGAAAGTCCAAAAAAAACACAAGATTTAAACTCAAAGATCGAAAGATAGAAAACTCAAAGAAAGGCAAGATTTAAACTCAAAGATCCTTTTTTGAAAAATAAAAGATCGCAAGATTGAAAATCAAGATCGCAAGAAAGGGCCCCAAAAATCGCAAAATTGAAACCCCAAAGATCGAAGGGTTGAAACTCAAAGATCGCAGGATTGGGAAAATCAAAGACGCAAGATTGAAAATCAAAGATCGCAAGATTTAGACTAAAAGATCACAAAAATTAAAAACTCAAAAACGCAAGTTAACAAATCAAAGATCGCAAGATTGAAAATTTAAAATTGCCCAAAAATTGGGAAACCCCAAAGATCGAAAATTGAAAATCAAAGATCGCAAAATTGAAACTCAAAAAATGAAAAATTTAACCACAAAGAACCCCAAGTTTTTAAAAATCCAAAAATCGCAAGTTTAAAACCCCAAATAAGCAGGATTGAAATCAAAAAATCGCAAGATTTAAACTTAAAAAATTGCAAGATTGAAACTCAAAGATCGCAAGATTGAAACTCAAAATCAAACGAAAGAAAATCTAAATTTGAAGATTGAAACTCAAAGATCGCAAGATTGAATCTCAAAGTCGCAAGGGTTGAAAATCAAAGATCGCATGATTAAAAAATCAAAGATCGCAAGATTGGGAAAATCAAAAAACGAATGATTGAAAATCCAAAAATCGAAAAAATATTTTAAATCAAAGATTGGGAAGATTGAAATCAAAGATAGCAAAAATGGAAACTTAAAGATCGAAAAATGAAACTCAAAAAGGCCAAAATTGAAACTCCCCAAAAATTGCAAAGATTTAAACCCCAAGGTGGCAAAATTGAAACTCAAAGGGTACAAGATTACAACTCAAAATCGCAAGATTAAAATTTAAGGGTCACAAGATTGAAAAATCAAAGATGAAGATTTTAAACACAAAGATCGCAAATTGAAAATCGAAGATCGCAATATTGAAACTCAAAGAAAGCAAAATTTAAAAAAATCAAAAAATCGCAATTTGAATCTCGAAGATCGCCAAAATTTTAAATTTAAAAATAGCAAGTTAGAAACTATAAGATCGCAAGATTTAAACTCAAAAATCGCCCTGATTGAAATCTCAAAAAATTTCAAGATTTAAACTCAATGATAAAAAGGGTTGGGAAAATCCAAAAATCGCAAGATTTTTAAACTCAAAGATCGCAAAATTTTAAACTCAAAAATCGCAAAAATTGAAAAATCAAAAAATTGCAAGATTGAAACCAAAGATCGCAAAAATTGAAACTCAAAAATGGCAAGATTGAAACTCCCAAAGATTGCAAAATTCAAAACTCAAAGATAGCAAGATTTTAAAAATCAAAGATTTGGGAAATTGAAACTTTTTAAAGATTGGGAAATAGAAAGTCAAAAATCCCAAGATTAAAAAACCCAAAAATTTGAAAGATAGAAACTCAAAGATGGCAAGATTGAAACCCCAAAGATTTTCAAGATTGAAACTAAAAGATCGCAAGATTGAAAATCAAAGATCGCAAGGGAAAGAGGGCCCCAAAAATCGCAAAATTTAAACCCAAAGATCGAAGGATTGAAAATCAAAGATCGCAAAGGGTTAAAAAATCAAAAATCGCAAAAATTGAAACCCCAAAGATCGCAAATTGAGACTAAAAGATCACAAGATTTAAAAATCAAATATTTGCAAGATTAAACACTCAAAGATCGCAAGATTGAAAATTAGAGGGTTGCAAAATTTAAACTCAAAGATCGTAAATTTAAAAATCAAAAATCGCAAGATTGAAACTTTAAAAAAAGCAAGATTAAACCACAAAGACGCAAGTTTTAAAAATCAAAGATCGCAAGATTTTTAAAACCCCAAAAATCGCAGGGGTTGAAATCAAAGATCGCAAGATTGAAACTTAAAGATTGCAAGATTGAAACCAAAAATCCCCAAGATTGAAACTCCCAAAAATCAAACGAATGAAACTCTAAAAAATCGCAAGATTGGGAAAATCAAAGATCGCAAGATTGGGAAAACTCAAAAAATCGCAAATTTTAAACCAAAGATCGCAAGATTAAAAATTTAAAGGGTCGCAAGATTGGGAAAATTTAAAAAATAGCCCAAATTATAACTCAAAATGGGAAAAAATTTTAAAATCAAAAAAAATCGCAATTTTGAAACTCCCAAAATGGAAAGATTGAAACTCAAAAATCGCAAGGGTTGAAAATCCAAAGATCGCAAGATTGAAACTCAAAGATTTGCAAGATTGAAACTGAAAGATCACCCAAAATTGAAACTCAAAGGTCCCCAAGATTGAAAATCAAAGATCGCAAGATTGAAACTCGAAGATCGCAAGATTGAAAATTCAAAAGATAGCAAGTTTGAAACTAAAATTTTTCGCAAGATTTAAACTCAAAGACGCATGATTGAAACTCAAAAGATCGCAAGATTTTAAAATCAAAATGGGAAGATTGAAAATTTAAAAATTTTGCAAATTTAAAATCCAAAGATGCAAGAATGAAACTCAAAAATGGCAAGATTTAAACTTTAATTCGCAAGATTAAAAATCCCAAAAATAGCAAGATTGAAAATTAAAGATTGCAAGAAATTTAAACCAAAAAATCGCAAATTAAAAACTCAAAAAATCGAACGATTGAAATCAAAGTTTGAAAAATTGAAACTCAAAGTTGCAAGATTGAATTTTCAAAGATAGCAAAAATTGGAAATCCCAAAAATCGCAAGATTGAAACTCCCAAAAATCGGAACGATTGAAACTCAAAGGGTGGGAAAGGGTTGAAAATTAAAGATTGCAAGAATTTAAAAACCCAAAAAATTTGCCAAAATTTTAAAAACCAAAAAACGAAAAAATAAAATCAAAGGGGGCAAAAAATTTGGGAAAATCAAAGATAGCAAGAATTTGGGAAATCAAAAAATCGCAAAATGGGGAAAATTAAAGATCGCAAGATTTGAAACTTAAAGATCGCAAGAATGAAACCCCCAAAAATCGCAAGATTGAAACTCAAAGATGGCAAGATTAAAAATTTAAAGATGCAAGATTGAAACCAAAAAAGATCGCAAGATTAAAACCAAAGATCGCAAGATTGAAAAATTTAAAGATCGCAAGATTGAAACTCAAAGTCTCAAGATTTTAAACTCCCAAAGTTTGCAAGATTGAAACTAAAAAAATCGCAAGATTGAAACTAAAAGATCACAAGATTAAAAAAACACAATATCGCAAATTGAAAAAACCCAAAAATCTCAAGATTGAAAAATTAGAGATTGCAAGTTTTAAAAATCAAAAAATCGCAAGATTGAAAAATCAAAGATCGCAAATTGAAACTCAAAGATAGCAAAAATTGAACCACAAAAAAAACGCAAATTTAAAAAATTAAAGAAACGCAAAATTGGAAAAAAACAAAGATGGCATGATTGAAACTCCAAAAATCGCAAGACTGAAACTCAAAGATCGGAAGATTTTTAAAACAAAGGAAAAGCAAAATTAAAACCCCGAAGATCGCAAGCTAAAATTCAAAGATAGCAAAATTGAAAACTCAAAGATCGCAAGATTGAAACTCGAAGATCGGGCCCCATTGAAAATTTTAAAAATAGCAAGTTTTTAAACTAAAAGATTTGAAAAATTGAAACTCAAAAATCCCCATGATTGAAACTCAAAGATCGCAAAAAAATTTAAAATCAATGTTGGCAAGATTTAAACCAAAAAATCGCAAGATTGAAACTCAAAGAAACGAGCCCTTTAAATCAAAGGGTCCCAAGATTGAAACCAAAGATCCAAGATTGGAAAACTCAAAATCGCAAGAATTTTAAACTCAAAGATTTCAAGATTGAAACTCAAAGATCGCAAATTGAAACTCAAAAAAGGCAAGAAATTTTTAAACTTCAAAGATTGCAAATTCAAACTCAAAGGGTACATATTTTAACCCCAAAGATCCCAAAGATTGAAACTTAAAGATTGCAAGTTTTTAAACTCAAAGATCGCAAGATTGAAACCAAAGATTTGAAAAAATAGAAACCAAAAATAAACAAGTTTGGAAAAATAAAAGATCGCAAAATTGAAACTTAAAGATCACATATTGAAACTCAAAAAATCGCAAAATTTTAAAATTATAGTTTGGGGTAGATTAAAATTTAAAGATCGCAAGATTTAAACTCAAAAGATTGCAAGAATGAAACTCAAAGGGTGGGGGAAGATTTAAACTCAATTCGCAAGATTAAAACCAAAAGGGGGCAAAATTTAAAAACCCTAAAATCGCAAGATTGGAACTCAAAGATCGCAAGATGGAATCTTAAAGATCGCAAGATTGAAACCTTAAAAATCGCAAGAATTAAAAACCCCAAAAAATTTAAAAGATTGAAACTCAAAAAATGGCAAGATTAAAACTCAAAAAATCGCAAGATTGAAACACAAAGATCGCAAAAACTAAACCAAAGATCGCAAGATTTTTAAAATTTAAAGATCGCAAGATTTGAACATTGAAACTTAAAGATCGAACGATTTTAAACTCTAAGATCGCAAGATTAACTCAAAAATCGGGAAGATTGGGAAACTCAAAGATCGCAAAAATTGAAACTCAAAGATTGGGAAGATTGAAACTTTAAAGGGTCGCAAAAATTGAAACTCAAAAAAGGCAAGTTAAACTCAAAGATTGCAAGATTACAAATCAAAGATAAACAAGATTTCAAATCAAAGAACGAAAAATTGAAAATTAAAGATTGCAAATTTTTAAACTCAAAGGGTCGCAAATTTTTAAAATCAAAGATCGAAAAATAAAAAACTCAAAGATGGCAAGATTGAAACTCAAAGAAGCAAATTGGAACTCAAAGATCGCAAGATGGAAAACCCTTTAAAAATCGGGAAGATTTAAAAATCCCAAAAATCGCAAAATTAAAACCCCAAAAATCGCAAGATTGAAACTTAAAAATGGCAAGAATAAAACTCCCAAAGATCGCAAGATTTTAATCACAAAGAACGCCCAAAATTGAAACTCAAAGATCGCAAGATTGAAATTTCCAAAAAATCGCAAGAATGAAAAATCAAAGATCTCAAGATTGAAAAATCAAAGATCGCAAGGGTTGAAACTCAAAGATCGCAAGATTTAAACTAAAAAATAGCAAGATTTTAAACTCAAAGATCTCAAGATTTAAATAAAATATCGCAAGATTGAAAAAACAAAGATCGCAAGAATAAACCCAAAGAAACGCCCCTGATTGAAACCAAGGGTCCCAAGGATTGGAAAATTAGAGAATTTCAAGTTTTAAACTCAAAGATCGCAAGATTGAAACTCAAAGATCGCAAGATTGAAACCAAAGAAAAGCAAGATTTGAAAACCCCAAAGGTTGGGAAGATTGAAACTCAAAGATCGCAAGATTGAAAGTCAAAAAAATCGCAAGGAATTTTAAACCCCCAAATTTTTCGCAGGAAATTTAACTCAAAAATCGCAAGATTGAAAATTTTAAATTGCAAGATTGAAACTCAAAGATCGCAAGATTGAAAAATCAAAGATCGAACGATTGAAACTCAAAGTCTTAAAATTGAAAAATCAAAGCCCCGCAAGGGCTAAAAACCCCAAAAAATTTTTAAGATTTAAACTAAAGATCGCAAGATTTTTAAACCCCTTTGATGGCAAGATTGAAAATCAAAGATGGAAAGATTGGGAAAATCCCAAAAATCGCAAGATTTAAATTTTTTAAAATCGCAAAAATTTTAAAATCAAAGATTGCAAGATTGAAAAAAAAAAGATGGCAAGATTAAAACTCAAAAATGCAAAAATTAAAAAAAAGATCGCAAGAAATTAAAAATCAGAGATCGCAAGATTGAAAAATCAAAAGAACGCAAGATTGAAACTTTAAAAATCGCAAGATTGAAAATCAATGATACAAAAATTATAAATTTTAAAAAGGCAAAATTTGAAGTCAAGGGTTTGCAATTTTGAAACTCAAATATGGGAAAATTAAAAAAAAAAGATCGCAAGTTTGAAACTTAAAGATCTAAGATTGAAACACAAAGATCGCAAGATTTAAAAAAAAAAAGATCGCAAGATTTTTAAAATCAAAGATGGCAAGATAGAAACCAAAAATCGCAAGATTGAAAAATCAAAAATCGCAAGAATTTTAAATCAGAATCGCAAGATTTAAACTCAAAGATCGCAAATTTTAAACTTAAAAATCGCAAGATTGAAAAATCAAGGATGGCAAAATTGAAACTCAAAGATAGCAAGATTACAAAATCAAAGATCGCAAGATTAAAATTTAAAGATCACCCCAAAATTGAAACTCAAAGATCGAAGATTGAAACTCAAAGATCGCAAATTGAAAAATCGGGGAAAATTTGCAAGATTGAAAATTTAAAGATACCAAAATTAAAAAATCAAAGATCTTTAAAATTGAAAAAATCAAAGATCGCAAAATTGAAAATCAAAAATCGCAAGAATTTTAAAAAAAAAAATAGCCAAAATTGAAACTCAAAAAATCTCAAAAATTTAGGGGCTAAAAGTTCACAAGATTAAAACTCAAAAAAATCGCAAGATTAAACTCAAAAGGGTACAAGATTGAAACTTAGAGATTTCAAAAATTAAAACTCAAAGATCGCAAAATTGAAACTTTAAAGATCGCATAAATTTAAAATCAAAGATCGAAATATTTAAACTCAATGATAGCAAGATTGAAACCAAATAACGGGAAGATTTAAACTCAAAGAAAAAAACGATTGAAAACTGAAAGGGTCGCAAGATTTAAAAATCAAAGATCGCAAGATTAAAAACTCCAAAAAATCGCAAGATTGAAAATAAAAAATTGCAAGATTGGGAAAATCAAAAAATCGCAAGATTGAAACTCAAAAAGGGGAAGATTGAAACTCAAAGATTGCAAGATTCAAACTCAAAGATAGAAATTTTTAAATCAAAGTCGGAAAATTGAAACTTTAAAAATTGCAAGATTGAAAACTCAAAAAATCGCAAGATTGAAAAAATCAAAAAATCGAAAGAATTTAAATCAAAGGTTTGGGAAGATTGAAACTCAAAGATAGCAAGATGGGAAAAATTAAAGATCGAAAGATAGAAACTCAAAGGGTGGCAAAATTGAAACTCAAAGATTTCATATTGAAACTCCCAAAGGGTGGCCCAAAAATTAAAAATCAAAAATAGCAAGATTTCAACTCAAAGATCGCAAGATTAAAATTTAAGGATCACAAGATTTTAAAAATCAAAAGTCCCCAAGATTGGGAAACCCCAAAAAATTTTGGGAAGTTAAACTCGAAAAACGCAAAATTGAAAAATCAAAAAATTTGCAAAATTTAAAAAAATCAAAGATCCCCAAGATTGAATCTCGAAATCGCAAGATTGAAATTTTAAAGTAGAATTTGAAACTATAAGGGTTTTGCAAGATTGAAACTCAAAAATCGCATGATTAAAAAATTTAAATAAACGCAAGATTTAAAATCAAAAGATGGAAAGATTGAAACTCCCAAAAATCGCAAGATTGAAACTCAAAATCAAAAAGTTTGAAACTCAAAGATCGCAAGATTTAAAATCAAAGATCGCAAGTTTTTAAACTCAGAGAAAACGCAAGATTGAAACCAAAGATAGCAAGATTGAAAAAAAAAGATCGCAAGATTGAAAATCAAAAATCGCATATTGAAACTCAAAATCCCCAAGGGTTTTAAAATCAATGATTGGGAAGATTGAAACTCAAATATCGCAAGATTGAAACTAAAAACAAACGATTGAAAACTAAAAGATCGCCCAAAATTGAAATATAAAGATCGCAAGATTTAAATCCAAAATCGCAAGGGTTAAAACTCAAAGATTGCAAGATTGAAACTCAAAATCGCAAGGAAATTTAAAAATCAAAAATTTGGGAAGAATTTAAAGTCAAAGATTGCAAGATTCAAACTCAAAATAGCAAGATTTTAACTCAAAAATCGGAAGATTTTAAATTAAAGGGTTGAAGAATTTAAAAATCCCAAAAAATCGCAAGATTGAAAAATCAAAAATCTCAAGAATTTAAAATCAAAGAAACGCAAAATTGAAACTCAAAGACGCAAGATTTTAAAAATCCCAAAAATCGCATGAAAGAAAAATCAAAAAACCCCAAGATTTAAAAATCCCAAAAATCGCAAGATTTAAATTCCAAAAATCGCAAGATTTAAACTTTAAAAATCTCAAATTGAAAATCCCAAAAATTTGCAAGATTGAAACACAAAAATTGCAAGATTTAAAAAAAAAATAGCAAGAATTTAAAATCCCAAAGGGTCTCAAGTTGAAACTACCCAAAATCGCAAGAATGAAAAAACAAAGATCGCAAGAAGAGACCCAAAGATCGCAAGATTTAAACTCAAAGATTGAAGGATTGAAACTTTAAAGATCGCAAGATTTAATCTCAAAGATCAAAAGATTGGGAAACCCCCAAAGATCGCAAGGGTTGAAACTCAAAAAATCGCCCAAAAATTTTTTTTTAAAACTCAAAAGATCGCAAGATTGAAACTCAAAGATTGCAAGATTTTAAAAAACAAAGATCGCAAGATTTAAAATCAAAGATGCATGATTGAAACTCAAAGGGTCCCCAAAATTTAAACCCAATGATGGGAAGATTGAAAAATCAAAAATGCAAAAGGGTTTTAAAATCCCAAAAATCAAACGATTGAAACTCAAAAATCGCAAGAATTAAAATTTAAAGATCGCAAGATTTTAAAACTCAAAGATCGCCCAAAATTAAAACTCCAAAATTTCAAGATTTAAAAATCAAAGATCGCAAAAATTGAAACTCAAAAATCGCAAATTTAAAACCCCAAAGATTGCAAGATTCCAAAAAATCAAAGAAAAGCAAGATTTTTTAAATCCCAAAAATTTGGGAAAATTGAAACTTAAAGATTGGGAAAATTGAAACTCAAAGATCCCCAAGATTGAAAATCAAAGATCTCAAAATTTTAAAAATCAAAGGGTCGCAAGATTGAAATCAAAAATCGCAAGATTGAAACTCAAAGATCGCATGATTGAAAAATCAAAGATCGCAAAATTTAAACCAAAGATCGCAAGATTGAAAAATTAAAAAAATCGCAAGATTGAAACTCAAAGATCTCAAGATTGAAACTAAAGATGCAAGATTTTTAAAAATCAAAAATTGCAAGATTTAAACTAAAAAATGCAAGATTGAAAAAAAAAAGATTCAAGTTTGAAACTACAAAACGCAAAGAATGAAAAAACAAAAATCGCAAGAATTTAACCCAAAGATCGCAAGATTGGGAAAATCAAAGATCGGGAAAGGGTTGAAACTCAAAGATCGCAAATTGGAAAAATAAAAGGGTCACAAGATTAAAAAACCCAAAAATCGAAAGATTGAAACTCAAAGATTAAACGAGTTTGGGAAAAAAAAGATCGCAAGATTGAAACCAAAAATTGCATGATTGAAACTCAAGATCGCAAAATTTAAACTCAATAAATGGCAAGATTGAAAATCAAAGATTGCAAGATTTAAACTCAAAGAAGCAAAAATTTTAAAATCAAAAGATCAAAAGAATTTAAACTTAAAAATTGCAAGAAATTTAAAAATCAAAGATCGAAAGATAGAAAATCAAAATTTGCAAGTTTGAAACTAAAAAATCGCAAGAAATTTAAAATCAAAGACGCAAATTTAAAATCTTTGATGGCAAGATTGAAATTTTAAAGATCGCAAGATTTAAACTCAAAGAAACGCCCAAAATAAAACTCAAAGATGGCAAGATTTTAAACCCCAATTTTTCAAAATTAAAAATTCAAAATAGCAAAATTAAACTCCCAAAATCCAAGATTGAAAATCAAAGATTGCAAGAAAAAAACCAAAGAAACGGGAAATTGAAAATCAAAGATCGAAAGATTGAAAATCAAAGATTTCAAATTTTAAAAATCAAAGATTGCAAGATTTTAAAAATCAAAGATGGCAAGATTAAAACTCAAAGGGTCCCCATGATTGAAAATCAAAAGGTTTGCAAAAATAAAAATCAGGATCGCCCAAAATTTAAACTCAAAGATCGCAAGAAATTTTAAAATCAAAAATCGCAAGATTGAAAAATTAAAGGGTCGCAAAATTGAACTCAAGGATGGGGAAAATTGAAACTCAAAGAAGCAAGATTACAAATCCACAAAAATCGCAAGATTAAAAAATTTAAAAATCACAAGGGTTTTAAAACTCCAAAAATGAAAAATTGAAACTCAAAAAATCGCAAGAATTTAAAATCGGGAAATCACAAGATTAAAACTCAAATATCGCAAGAATTTAAAATCAAAGATGCATGATTTAAACCAAGATCGCAAGATTTAAACTCAAAGATGGCAAGAATTTAAATCAAATATCGCAAATTTTAAAAATCCCAAAAATAAAAAAGATTGAAACTCAAAAATCGCAAATTTAAACTCAAAGGGTCGCAAGATTAAATTCAAAAAACGGGAAGATTGAAAACCAAAAAATTGCAAGAATTTAAAATCAAAGATCCGGGAAGATTGAAACTCAAAAATGGCAAGATTGAAACTCAAAGATTGCAAGATTCAAACTCAAAGATAGCAAAATTTTAACTCAAAAGAACGAAAGAATGAAAATTAAAAAATTGCAAGATTGAAAAAATCAAAGATTGGGAAGATTAAAACTCAAAGATCGAAAGATATTTTAATCAAAGGGGGCAAAAATTGAAACTCCAAAAATAGCAAATTGGAAAAATTTAAAAATCGAAAAATTAAAAATTTAAAGTTTGGGAAGATTGAAAAATCGAAGATTGCATGATTTAAACTCAAGGGTGGCAAAATTTTTAAAAATCCCAAAATAGCAAGATTTTCAACAAAAAGATCGCAAGATTAAAATTTAAAGGGTCACAAGATTGAAACTCAAAGATCGCAAAAAATTGGGAAAACAAAGGGGGGTTTTTTCAATATTGGGAAAATCGAAGATCGCAAGATTTAAACTTTAAAGTAGCAAGTTTTAAAAACCCCAAAAAATCGCAAGAATTTTAAAACTCGAAGGGTCGCAAAATTTTAAATTTAAAGATTGCAAATCAGAAACTATAAATACGCAAGATTTTAAACTCAAAAATGCTTGGGTTGAAACTCAAAGATCCCCAAGATTTAAACCCAATGTTTGGGAAAAATTGAAAACCCCAAAAATCGCAAGATTGAAAAATCAAAGAAACAAAAAAGAATTTTAAAATCAAAGTTTGCAAGATTGGGAAAAAAAAAAAATCGCAAATTAAATCTCAAAGTCGCAAGATTGGGAAAATCCCCAAAAAAATTTCAAGAAATTTAAACTCAAAAAATCGCAAATTTGAAACTCAAAGATTTGCATAAAGGAAACCTTTAAAGATCGCAAGATTTAAAAACCCAAAGTTTGGGAAGATTGAAAAATCAAAAATCGCAAGATTGAAATCAAAGAACAAAAAGATTTTAAACTCAAAGACGCAAGATTGAAACTCAAAGATCGCAAGATTAAATTCCCCAAAGATCGCAAGATTGAAAAATCCCAAAATTCAAGATTGAAACTCAAAGCGCAAAATTGGAAAAACCCAAAAAAGACAAAATTGAAACCAAAGATTGAAAGATTCAAAATCCAAAAATACCCAAAATTTTAACTCAAAGATCGGAAAATTAAACTTAAAATTCAAAATTTAAACTCAAAGATCGCAAGATTGAAAACCCCAAAGATCTCAAAAATTGAAACTCAAAGATTTGCCAAAAATTTAAAAAATCAAAGATCGCAAGATTGAAACTCAAAAAACCCCATTTATTGAAACTCAAAGATCGCAAGATTTTTAAAATCAAAAGATCGCAAGATTGAAATTCAAAGATCGCAAGATTGAAATCAAAGATTTTCAAGATTGAAAAAACCAAAAATCGCAAGGTTGAAAAATCAAAGATTGCAAGAAATTTTAAAAAAAAAAAAAGCAAGGGTTGAAAATCAAAAATCTCAAGGGTTTTAAACTAAAAAAATCGCAAGAATGAAAATCAAAGATCGCAAGAAAAAAACCAAAGATCGCAAGATTGAAAAAAAAAAGTCGGGAAAGGGTTTAAAAAATCCCAAAGGGTCGGGAAGATTTAAACTCAAAGATTTGCAAGATTTAAACTAAAAGATCACAAGATTAAAACTCAAAGATCGAAAAATAGAAACTCAAAGATAGCGGTTTGAAACTAAAAGATGCAAAAATTGAAACTCAAAAATTGATGATTAAAACTCAAAGATTTGCAAGATTTAAACTCAAAAAATTTCAAGATTGAAACCCCAAAATTGCAAGATTTAAAAATCAAAGAAGCAAGATTTTTTAAAATCAAAAAATCAAAAGATTGAAAATTAAAGATTGCAAATTGGGAAAATCAAAGATCGCAAATTGAAACTCAAAGGATCGAAAGAAAAGGAAAAATCAAAAATAGCAAGTTTGAAACCCAAAAGAAACGCCAAGATTGGAAAATCAAAAATCCAAGATTTAAACTCATAGATGGTAAAAATTGAAATTCAAAAATCGCAAGATTGAAACTCAAAGATCGCAAGAATAAAAAATCAAAGGGTGGCAAAAATTTTAAAACTCAATTTGCAAGAAATTTAAAAACCCAAAAATAGCAAGAAATTAAAAAATCAAAGATCGCAAGGGTTGAAACTCAAAGATCGCAAGAATAAAACTCAAAGATCGCAAGGAAATTTAAACTCAAAGATCGCATTTGAAAAATCCAAAAATATCAATTTTAAAAAATCAAAGGGTCGCAAGATTGAAACTCAAAGATCCCCAAGAAAAAAAAACCCAAAAATCGCAAGAATTTAAAAATAAAAAATCGCAAAAATTGAAAAATCAAAGGGAAGCAAGATTTGGGAAAAACAAAGATCGCAAATTAAAAACCCCAAATTTTCGCAGGGTTGAAATCAAAAATTTGAAGATTGAAACTTAAAGATTGCAAGATTAAAAACCTTTAAAGATCGCAAGATTGAAAAAATCAAAAAATCGAAAAGATTAAACCCAAAGATCGAAAGATTGAAACTTAAAGATTGCAAAATTGGGAAATCAAAGATCCGGGAAAAATTGAAACTCAAAGATCGAAAGATAGAAACCAAAAAAGGGCAAGATTGAAACTCCAAAAATAGCAAGATTGGGAACCCCCAAAGAAACGCAAAATGGGAAAATTAAAGATTTGCAAAAATTTAAACTCAAAGATCCCCAAAAAATCAAACCCAAAGATCGGGGAAAATTGAAAAATTTAAAAATGGCAAGATTTTTTTAAAAATCAAAGGGTCGGGAAGATTTAAACAAAAGATCGCAAGAAAAGAAACCAAAACGCAAAAATTGAAATTTTAAAAGATCGCAAGGGTTGAAACTCAAAGTCTCAAGAAATTTAAACTCCAAAAATCGCAAGATTGAAAAATCAAAGATTGCACAATTTTTAAAATAAAAATAGCAAGATTGAAAAATTTAAAGATCTCAAATTGAAACTAAAAAGATCCCCCAAGATTTTAAACTCAAAGAAACGCAAGATTGAAAATAAAAGATCACCAAAATTTTTTAAAATCAAAAATTCGCAAGATTGAAAACTCAAAGATCGCAAGATTGAAAATTTGAGACTGCAAGATTGGGAAAATCAAAAATCGCAAGATTGAAAAATCAAAGATCGCAAGATTGAAAACTCAAAGATCGCAAAATTAAATCTCAAAGTTTGGGAAAATTGAAACTCCAAAAATTGCAAGTTGAAACTCAAAAACGCAAATTGAAAAAATCCCAAAAAAGACAAGAGGGGAAAATCAAAAAAAAGCAAAATTCAAACTCAAAAATAGCAAAATTTTAACTCAAAGATCGGGAAAATTTAAAAATTAAAGAAATTTCAAAAAAGGTGAAACTCAAAATCGCAAGATTGAAACTCAAAGATCGAAAGATATTTAATCAAAAAAATGGGAAGATTGAAACTCAAAGATAGCAAGATGGAAACTTAAAGATCGAAAGATAGAAACTCAAAGATGGCAAGATTGAAACTCGAAGATTGCATGATTGAAACTCAAGGATAGAGACTGCAAGATTGAAACTCAAAAATCGCAAGATTGAAACTCAAAGATCGCAAGATTGAAACTCAAAGATCGCAAGATTAAATCTCAAAGATCGCAAGATTGAAACTCAAAGATTGCAAGATTGAAACTCAAAGATAGCAAAGAGATGAAATCAAAAAATGACAAAGATTGAAACTCAAAAAATGCAAGATTAAAACTCAAAGATAGCAAGATTTTTAAAATCAAAGATCGGAAAGATTGAAAACTTAAAGATTGCAAGAGTGAAACTTTAAAGATCGCAAGATTGAAACTCAAAGATCGAAAGATATTAACTCAAAGATGGCAAGATTGAAACTCAAAGATAGCAAGATGGAAAACTTAAAGATCGAAAGATTGAAACTCAAAGATGGCAAGATTGAAAACTCAAAAATTGCATGATTGAAACTCAAGATGGCAAAATTGAAACTCAAAGATAGCAAGATTACAACTCAAAGATCGCAAGATTAAAATTTAAGGATCACAAGATTGAAACTCAAGGATTTGCAAGATTGAAACACAAAAAATCGCAAAAATTGAAACTCGAAGACGCAAGATTGAAACTCAAAGATAGCAAGTTAAAAAACTCAAAGATCGCAAGATTGAATCTCGAAGATCGCAAGATTGAAATTCAAAGATAGCAAGTTAGAAACTATAAGATCGCAAGATTGAAACTCGAAGATCACAAGATTAAAACTCAAATATCGCAAGATTGAAATTAAAAGATCACAAGATTGAAACTTAGAGATTGCAAGATTAAAACTCAAAGATCGCAAGATTGAAACTCAAAGATCGCATGATGGAAACTCAAGATAA